>OX940975.1:29118891-29187190 GCA_954871275.1 Leptopterna dolabrata | reverse complement strand
GGTTGGATGTTTAGTAACACGCATCAAAGCAGTAGCTCAGCTGCAAGTAGCTCTAACATGTTAGTACCAAGGACCACTGAGGAAGATGACCCTTCTCTGCTGAAACCTAACTGTGCCATACACAGGTGAAGTGGGATTCATTGCATTACTCATTTGGTTAGTAATAGAGTAGATCTTAATAACCCTATTGGACCCGTTGTGCCATCAACCGCCCTAGGTCATAGGCCTGGCACACATTATCCGCAAACGTCTAGCAAGCTCCACCGATCGATCATAGCGAGTAACTTCGGTTCTCATACGTCCACTAGTAGGAATGTTTATGGGGGATCATTCTAAGTCTAGTTCAGTTCTCTCAAAGAATAGGTCTTCCTTTCATTTCCCACGGTCAAAGGGGGGACTACTTCCCACTGCTACAGTTCGGGTGTCCTCAGACGTTACCTCTCCTGGTGTAGTCTGCAGGGCTTTGCTTGACACGGGGTCTGAAATCCAATTTATCTACCACAAATTGGCTCTTGCGCCAGTTTACTGGTGACGCCGATCAATCATGTAGTGTTGGGCGTGGGAGCCCAGCCGCAGACAGCATGTCGTCACTTTTTCGGCATACTTGAACTGGGCACAGAATGCCCTTTTTAGCCTGTGATGTAGGTCAGATCACAACTCCCTTGACCTCCTCTAGTTTCTCGTTATGGTTGGTCTCATACCTGAATCGTGGGCTCCAAGCTTGGGGACTCTTTGTTGAGTGAGCGGGATGACATAGATCTTTCTTCTGGTGTAGATCTTTACTTGCATCTGGAGTTTGGCCGTTCTGTTCAATTTAGTCCACTCGCCGAACTGCAAACCTTTAACCTTCATCGGCTCGCGTGGGCGGCAAATTGGCCGCCTTTTCGAATTTTCCCGTGTATGCTCGCTCAAAGTATCGTGATAGCCCCAAGAGCGCCATGTATTCTCTAGTTAATATCTTTCCTGCTAGACTACGTTGACTTCCGATCGTGGTGGACACGTCAGCCCAGTCAGTACTGCTCCAAAGTTGGGGACATCAGGTTCAAGCCAATTTGCCGCCTACGCGAGCGGTAACGTGGCAGTTTTCGCATCGCACGATTTTGAAAATGTAAGTAAATATTAATTTTCCTTTCGCATGTATTTTCAACTGTACTAGTTTCACAGTATTCTAGAATATGTGTAGGGGTTCTCATCGATATTTCTTGTCGTACTCTGCTGTATTTTGAACTGAAACATGAATGTTTTGCATCTCGATTTGGAAAGTTCTAATGTTTTGAACTATGGATATTCTAGTTTTGATCTAGCCAGCTTTCCAATGTGATTCAAGTATTTTGAGTTTTAACTCATCTTCCTGAGTATAATTTTTGTATTTTTGTAAAGTTTTTTTTTTTACTAAAGTTCTAATGTTTTGAACTATGGATATTCTAGTTTTGTTCTAGCCAGCTTTCGTTTTATTTTATTGTCACGTTAGTTATTTGTCCAAATGAAGTACGTATTATTATGATTATATTCAAACTTTTGTTACCTCCTTTCAATAGAAAAAGTTGCGAACTGCAGAATATTATTTTAGTGCAGAAAACCTTCAAAGATTGAAAATGTGATTTTGATATATATCTACGTTCTTATTGTGATTGCCATTATCTGAATAAAGAATTTATGATAAAAATGTGCTTGTAATGTTGTGCTGGAGTTCCCTGGTCAAAACTAATTTGGAAAAAACGAAGAAAAGTAGTAAAAATTATGAAAAATCAAGGGCGGCCAATTTGCCGCCCACGCGATCGGAAGTGTGACTTCAGGAGAGGCGAGCGGGTGAAGGTTAACTCGGATGAACCAGTCCTATCCATCAGACACCACGCTCTTTGTCCTAGGCCAACCCCCTAGTCCCATGTTCCCAAATTTGTCTTGTCCTGAATGGACTCAAACTTACAGATTGTACCTACCCAAGGCCTTAAAAGAAGTTATTCAGGTGTTGCGCCTTGTGATTAGTCGGACCCTCCCCAGCGTGGAGTCAAGGATCCTTGTCCTCAGCATACCGAGCTGCCCCGTCCCATAAACCCTTGTTCTTTCCTATGATCCAGACAGCTCTGTCCAAGGCTGCAAGGGTGGGTGTGTAACATTGATCTCGCTGACATCTTGTTCTCAATTCTAGTTGGTGACTTGCTGGTTTCTCCGTCCATTGTTCCTGTCTCTCAGAACCCTGCTCGTTTCGACGTGGCAGCGGCACCTGTCTCTGTTGATGTGCGAGAGTTGATTGGGCTTCTCCGTCAAATGTTCGAGATTGAGTCTTGATGCACCACAGTTGAATTAGAGGCGGAGCAGCTCTTTGTTAGTCAAACTCGCCATGACGAGAGTGGGCGTTTTAGGTGCTTCTCGCGCGATCACTCTTCAACAGTTCTACCGACTCGAGTCCAAGTTCAGAAAGGATCCCTTTCTAGCTCAGTCTTACCGGTAGTTCATTCACGAGTATAGAGATTCGGGTGGCATGTGCCTTTGGACTTACCCCATTATTATATACGGCATCATGCTGTGCACGTTCTGGCGACCCCCCAAACAATATCTGAGTGGTATTCAATGCCTCGCAACGCACATCAAATGGCCTTCCACTCAATGAGATCTAGGAAATAGGTCCCAAGCTCCAACAGGACATTATATGTCTTGTAGTGCTTCGGTTTCGGTTTTCCGTTTTGTGTTCATTGCTGACATTCGTCAAATGTTCAGACAAATGAAGCATGTACATGAGGATCAGGACATGCTGCGTATAGTTTCGAGAGATTCCCCTTCAAATGAGATAGAGGACGACGCTCTCTGTACACTAACTTATGGAACGGTCCCTGCCCCTTTCTTGGACATGCAAGTCCCCACTACCTCCCACGTCAGGTCCAAGCAGGAGTTGGCCAGTCCAGTAGGTCGAGGGGTGGTTCATGCCCGTGTCAATCTTTGCTCGATGCATTCACCGTGAAGTTTGCCATGCTAAGTTTTGATGGGATGATCCGGTGCCTAGTTCCTTGGTTCATGATTGGTTCAGACTTGCCGGTTCCATGGGAATGTTGGCAGACCTACAAATTCCCAGATACACAAATCTGATCAGTTCTAATCAGTGGTTTGTAGGCTTTGCCGACGCGTCTGAGCGAGCCTACTTCGCTGTGGTGTATCATGTTTCTCTTCAGAGTTCTTCGTTCGTAACTCACTTGATCATGTTCCGAGCAAGGATCGCTCCGTTAAAACAAGAGATGATACCTCGTCTCGAGCTTTTGGCAGCAGAACCCCTCAGAAAAATCGTGAGAAAGGTATGTCCCATATTTTGCTCAGATCCTGGACAGTAATATTGTGGCATGTTCCGATAGTTCAGTGGTGCTCTCGTGGCTCACTGCCAAATCTGATCCACAGTGGAAGGTCTTTGTAGGAAACCTGGTAGCCAGAACACTGGCAGATCTCCCCGTTGAGCACTGGTTTCATGTTGAGTAGGCACAACCCCGCAAATGTGGCCTCTGGAGGCGCACTCCCGAGTCATTTAGTCCGCGACTCATTGTGGTGGACTGGACCCATGTGGTTGCAGTTAGAGAGAGTTCACTGGCCAATTCGGCGTATCCGCCCCGATTTAGCCGAGGAGTCCGTAGCTGAAGAGATCCGTGCTGCGGGCGCTCATCATGTTATTGTTCAGCAGATTTGCTAGAGAAGGACTTTAGTTCACAGGGTCGCCTTAGACGCGTCTTTGCTTGGATTCTACAGTTCAAAAAGAATTGTAGGCCACCCCTAGTAAGTTCGAGTGGTTCCTGTTCCAAGAAAAAGCTCTAAATCACTGAACTTTTGGTTCAAATAGCTCCACTCAGCAGAGAGGAGTTGCGAGCAGCAGATATGGTTTTAGCCAGGCGTGTCCAGAAACGCCACTTCTATGATATCACGGTGGCACTTGACAAGTAAGGCCCCAGGACCAAGCTGATGAGGGAGTTAGCTCTTTTTCGTTTAATGGATGGGGTTCTCTGCGTGGGAGGCAGATTGGTGCATAGCTCTAATCCGTACGAGACCCAGCACCCCTCTTTGATTCCAGCACAGGACGTCCTTACCATGTTGCTCGTTCGGCAGGCTGACGAGTGCTGTCTGCACCTGGGGCCTCACACCACACTAGAATATTTGTGACTAGGTTCTGGATAGTGACTGGGAGATCTGTGGTGACTCAAGTTCTGTCGGGCTGTACCTGCTGTTCTTCCATTATACCCAAGCCCTTTCAGCCCGAGATGGGCCAACTTCCTGCCGAACGAGTGTGGCGTTCTTATGCCATTGGTCAGGTGGCCTGTCCCTTCGGGGTTTCGGTGGCCGGATTGTGAGGCGCTTGCATTTTGGAGATGCATTTGGCAGTATGGCCACCGAGGCTGTCCATCTGGAGGTGGTTATGGACCTCAGTACTGATGGGTTTTTACAGTGTCTCGAACGCTTCATAGATCGCAGGGGTCGCTATGTCAATTGGTCGGAATTTCCTTGGCTCAGCCACCTTTCTCCGTAGGCTCAGAATCGTACTCGAGAATGGAGGCTCTCTGGCCCTTGCTAACAGATAACCAGCTCGAGGGGGTCAGTGGAAATTCATACCATCTCGAGTGCCCCACTTTGGTGGTCATTGGGAGGCCGTGGTCAAGTCAACCAAAAGGCTCATTAAGGTGAACTTACCAGGACATAAGGTGAATTACCAAACCTTCATCACCTGAGGCAGTTCCAAACAGTAGGCCTTTGGCGTTTCAGTCTAATTCGCCCAATGATTTGCTAGTTCTTACACCCGGTCATTTCCTGGTGCAGAGGCCCCTTACCGCTCTACCGGAAGCTAAGGTCAGCCCTGATGTTGGTTCTCACTTAGGGGATTGGTAACGTTATGAGAGCTGAAAGGGAAGCGGAAATTAGAACTAACAGGAGCCTTAGAGTCTACCCCACCACCCACCTTCCACTCCCTGCCAGGAGCTATGCTTGAACTTTGAGTTAGTTCCTAAGCCAACCATTTAACCAGAAACTAGAGGAGGTCAAGGGAGCTGTGATATGACCTACATCACAGGCTAAAAAGCGCAATCTGTGCCCAGTTCGAGTATGCCGAAAAAGTGACATCATACTGTCTGTGGCTGGGCTCCCACGCTCAAGACCACATGGTTGATCGGCGTCACCAGTAAACTGGCGCAAGAGCCAATTTGTGGTAGATAAATTGGATTTCAGACCCCGTGTCAAGCAAAGCCCTGCAGACTACACCAGGAGAGGTAACGTCTGAGGACACCCGAACTGTAGCAGTGGGAAGTAGTCCCCCCTTTGACCGTGGGAAATGAAAGGAAGACCTATTCTTTGAGAGAACTGAACTAGACTTAGAATGATCCCCCATAAACATTCCTACTAGTGGACGTATGAGAACCGAAGTTACTCGCTATGATCGATCGGTGGAGCTTGCTAGACGTTTGCGGATAATGTGTGCCAGGCCTATGACCTAGGGCGGTTGATGGCACAACGGGTCCAATAGGGTTATTAAGATCTACTCTATTACTAACCAAATGAGTAATGCAATGAATCCCACTTCACCTGTGTATGGCACCGTTAGGTTTCAGCAGAGAAGGGTCATCTTCCTCAGTGGTCCTTGGTACTAACATGTTAGAGCTACTTGCAGCTGAGCTACTGCTTTGATGCGTGTTACTAAACATCCAACCTAGGGGATTGGAAGCGTTATGAGAGCTGAAAGGGAAGCGCAAATTAGAACTAACAGGAGCCTTAGAGTCTACCCCACCACCTTTCACTTCCTCCCAGGAGCTGAGCTTGTACTTTGAGTTAGAACCTGAACCACTGAGCTTTACTTTACGAGTACTGGCTCTGCCAGCAAGGTCCTAACTAGACGAACGGGAGCCCTGGCCTTATGCATTCTGAGAGCAATCTGAACAAGAATCAAAGTTGACCTGACATCAAGACGGTTGCGAGAACTACTACAAACAATGGGTACCCCTGAGCTGGAAACTTGAGGGCCGGGGCCTGGGAGCCTAAGGTTTTGGTTTCCCCATATACCTTAACTGTTTTTTGATGGCAGATCGTCCAGATTCCTCGTTGACATGGAGTAGGAAGTGGTGTGATCCTCCGCAATGGTATTGTTGGAGTGAAGTACAGTTCTGAGCGGAGTTGTCCTTCCACAAAAAGCAATGAATGCGGAGTCCAGTTGATCTGATGAACTCTCGACACTGAACTACCGGAACTCTTCGCAGTGGTATAGGGAAGTGAGGTCCTGAGCAGTGATGACATTTGAACCGCTCCCTCGTGAATGACCGAGCGAGGGTGGTCGATCTGTTGTGCGAGGAGTGGGAGGGGGCCTGGGTTTTCGCTGCTTACTGGAACCCCTTTCCTCAGAACTTGATCTAGGTCGTGACCCTGGGGCATCATCTGGGCAAATTTGAGCTATTTCGGTGAGCTGCTTATATGAGAAGATCTCGTCTTCCAACTCCCCCCTGGTTGAACTTGTCCTTAATAGCCGGATCCACTTACTGAGAAGATCTTCGAACAGAAGGAAGGATGCCAGTTCATTAGTGGAAGTCCCTCCATTGAACTCTCCCAGCTCCAGGCAGATGAGAGAAATCCATCAACCTGTATGGCGTCCAGCTGCTGCAACCTTGGGATGAGTCTACGGTTGGCGTGCTAACCTATACTTGCCCGAATTTTCAGCACACAGTGCTTTGCACAGTTCGGGATACCTCGAACCAGATCGACGGAATGATGATTGCACTTCAGGGCTAAGTTGAGTGAGAAGTGCTTGGTACTATATTTCATCAGGCAGATGTGGCACTGCGCAGTTGAATACCCTTTTGAACAATGAGAACTTGGTAATATCTCTGTTGCAGATGGGGACGGTGGGCAACAGCAAATTCATGTACATGACTGCTACAAAAGCTGCCCTTACGTTCCAAAGGGAGATCGGACGGAACGAGTTTTGGGACCCAAGACAAGCGTACAATCAGTTTGCTTACCTTAACAATGAGGATCTCCTCCATGGCATCCTCAAAACCCGCCTGAGCCACATCGCTTGTAAGAGATCGACCCTGAACTACAAACTGCTGTACTAGATCCTCTGTCCATTGATCTGCAGTTAGAGCTGGGCCCACCTGAAGGCTCCAGGTTTGTAAGGCCTTGTAGATCCGTGTTCAGCAGAGTTAAAATGGCCACGTCGAGGATAATTTTCAAAGATCTTGGGCTCATTATGACGTCCAATGACAACCTGACTACTGATTAAAAACTACAAGTTAGGCGAATGACCGCAGTTGAGCTTAACCTCACACGCTGGATAGTCACTCAGCCATGGGGCAGAACTTCCCGGGTTTCGGCACCAATTAAAAGTTCTCGGGATAAGCACAAGCTCTGGATCGATCATGAACACAACTTTATATTCGACAAAATACAGATCTTTTTAGGTACAAGTTCGGACTATTTAATATACTAATTTCACAAAGTCAGAAATTCACATGTACGAGTATGTAGTGGCGTCTTAGTAATATTAACACAATGAATCACAATATTAGAACTCACCTCGGGCCCAGTGCTGCCTACCCAGGCACGAGATTGCCCCGTCCATTCCTATATTTTCTCGCTCTTAAGATCAGTTCAAATTGCACACCCAATCAGCTCGATGATCCTAGAACAATGTCCCGCTCGATTGAATAATGATCCTAAAAGAATAAACTCAAGATTAAGAGCTACTGAGCATGGATCAAGAGTTCCGTTCATGAGCGAATCATGGCCTCATTTGACGGTATCCTTATATGGTGGTCAAACATTTTGAATTTATTATGTATGTTTGAAGTATTTTGGTTTGAATAAAATGAAAAAGAAAACGCTGCAAATCCCTGCACAACGGTTTATTATTTTGTACAGAATACCCTTCTGTTACAGATCAGAGCTCTCTGTATAGATAACCCGTCTATATAATATATTATGTGAATCGCAGACCCTACGTAGGTTAGTACCTAACCCCGTACTCGTTACTAGGTACCTACCTAAATCACGAGTCAAATGTTGCTAAAATAATACAGCCTAAAGGAAAATTGTTTATGTGGAGTGAAATAGATGCCCCTTCTGTCACTGTTTTCTGTGGTCAATACCTGTAATGAACCGTTGTGTAATAACTTGCCCATCAATAATACGACTTCAACGGTTGTTCAAGTTGCAAAAGTACCGATCCAGACCCTTCTTGGTAGATGGACCGTTGTGTAATAATTTACCGTTGTGTAATAATTTACCGTTATGTAGTAATTTACCGTTGTTTAATAATTTACCATTGTGTAATAATTTACCCATCAATAATACTTCAACGTTTGTTCAAGTTTCACAAGTACCTACCAACAAAATCCGATAGTCCATTACTCATATCGCAGAACAACCAACTCGACTTCATACAGCCATCCTTGATTATAATCAGGTGCTCCCTTGTGATGATATCCCGGCCGGATTTATTCCGTTTGATTCACGATCGTGTTGACGAAGCTTTTTGGTGCACAGGAACGGTTGGACGTACAATGCTCCGGGTGGCCTCAAAAATTGTTTAGCTCAAGACAAATATAATAACGAGACCCGCTGGCTCCTGTCTGGTTGGAGATGATCATTTTAATTACAATCATAATGAAATATTTTCATAGGTAGATTAATATCTCCCCATTATGTTTGGGTGAGAATCAACATTTCGAACATTCATCTTAATATTATTTGCATAAGTGGGCGGGTATTAATAATAAGTCCACTGTTTGGAGTGTCAAGTAGGTGGGTAGGTATTCATGGTCAAACAGGATTTCCAGAAATTCCGAGGGACTTTATTATGCTTACCTGATAGAATTAAGTAGGTAGGTATTCATAATCAAAACGGAATTCCAGGAATTTCAAGATGGTGGAAGGGGGTCTTCATTATGGTTATCTGATGGAATTAAGTAGGTAGGTATTCGTAATTAAAAACGGAATTCCAGAAATTCCAAGATGGCGGGAGGGGGTGGGTGACGTCATTATGATTACCTGATACAATTAATTAGGTAGGTATTCATAGTCAAAACGGTATTCCAGAGATTCCAAGATGGCGGGAGGGGGTGGGGTGACGTCATTATGATTATTTGATAGGTACAATTAAGTTGGTGGGTATTCACAATAAAGGTTGAGGTGATGGGAGGGGTGGGGTGGGGTGACGTCATTATGATTACCTGATACAATTAATTAGGTAGGTATTCATAGTCAAAACGGTATTCCAGAAATTCCAAGATGGCGGGAGGGGGTGGGTGACGTCATTATGATTATTTGATAGGTACAATTAAGTTGGTAGGTATTCATAATAAAGGTTGAGGTGATGGGAGGGGTGGGGAGGGGTGACGTCATTATGATTACCTGATACAATTAATTAGGTAGGTATTCATAGTCAAAACGGTATTCCAGAAATTCCAAGATGATTGGAGGGGGTGGCTGACGTCATTATGATTATCTGATACAATTAATTAGGTAGGTATTCATAGTCAAAACGGTATTCCAAGATGGCGGTAGGGTGGGGTGGGGTGGGGTGACGTCATTATGATTATTTGATAGGTACAATTAAGTTGGTAGGCATTCATAATAAAGGTTGAGGGTGATGGGTGAGGGGGTGGTGGTGTGAGAGGTGGCTGGGGGCGGGGTGGGTGGAGGTCTGGAGGCGGCTGTGGGCGGGGTGGGTGGAAGTCTGGAGGTGACAGTGGGCGGGGGTGGGTGGAGGTCTGGAGGCGGCAGGGGTTGGAGTAGGTGGAGGTCTGGAGGTGGCAGGGGGTGGAGTGGGTGGAGGTCTGGAGGCGGCAGGGGGTGGAGTGGGTGGAGGTCTGGAGGCGGCAGGGGTGATGGGGTGGATGAGTGTAATGGCGAGGGGGGGGGGGGTTGGAGAGGGGATGGTATGGAGGGGTGGTGAGGGGATAAGGGGTGATGAAGGGGTGAGGGGGCGATAAGGGGTGAGGGGTTGATAAGGGGGGTGTGAGGTGTGATGGGTGATAAGGGGCGGTGAGGGGGTGATAAGGGGGGTTAAGGGGGGGTGGAGGGGTGAGGGGGGTGGGGTGATAAGGGTGGTGTGAGGGGTGAGGGGGTGATAAGGGAGGAGTGAGGGGCGATAAGGATGGGGAGGGGGGAGGGGGTGATAAGGGCGGTTAAGGGGTGGTCGAGGGGGTTGGTAATGGGTGGGTGAGGGGGTTGGTAAGGGTGGGTTGAGGGGGTGGCGCCACCCGCTAAGGCAGGAGGCAGCTGGTTAGACTGACGAGCATGTTTAAACAGGATGTTCCAGAACATACATTCTTATCCTACTGGCGGACAAACAGAAATGGTTTATTATTTTCAATAATGAACCATTGGAATCGAGCAAGAAAAAAAAATTCTAACCCCTCCCCAAAATTTGATTGTTTACGTTTTAAGGTACGTAGAATCCGAAAATGCAATAAAAATATTTCTTTCTGTCCGCCGTTCGCCGTACGCCGTGCTGGCCACTTTTCTTAGTTACCATGAAACAAAATTAATGAAATTCAGGTTATAGGTTTTGTTCGGGGTCTAGTTGGTCCACGAAGCTCGGCGTTATTGTCAGTCATATCTAAGGGGTTCAAAATAGGGGTTGAAATTTACAGAACGCCGTATCACGAAAACTTTCTATAGAAGGGTATGGTTTAATTTACGTTATTAAATTTGTCTTGACCTAAACCATTTTCTGCGGCCATCCGGAGCATTGTACGTCCATCATTAGGGAGCACCTGATTATAATCAAGGATGGCTGTATGAAGTCGAGTTGGTTGTTCTGCGATATTATTTCATTTGATAAGTGATGGACTATTGGATTTAGTTGGTAGGTACTTGTGAAACTTGAACAAACGTTGAAGTATTATTGATGGTTAAATTATTACACAATGGGAAATTATTACACAATGGCAAATTATTACACAGCCGTAAATTATTAAATAACGGTAAACTATTTAACAACGGTAAATTATTACACAACGCCAAATTATGCCACAACGGTTCATCTACCAAGAAGTGGCTGGATTTTGTTGATCGGTACTTTTGCAACTTGAACAACCGTTGAAGTATTATTGATGGACAAGTTATTACACAACGGTTCATTATAGGTATTGACCACAGCAAACAGTGATCAAAGCAGAAGGGGCATCTATTTCACTGCACATAACCAGTTCTCCTTTAGAACTTAATTATTTGCGTTTCTTTTTGCCATTTTAGTTACTGTTTGTCATCGACAGAATCATTTTAGTAACATTTAACTTTACTCGTGATTTTGGTAAGTGCCTAGTAACGAGTACGAGGTTAGGTACTAACCTACGGAGAATCTGCGATCTACATAATATGTATAGAATAGTACATATCATATTATATAGACGGGTTTTCTATTCAGAGAGCTGTGATCTGTAACAGAAGGGTATTCTGTACAAAATAGTATGCCTTTGTGCAGGAATTTGCACCGTTTTTCATTCGATATTCGTATTCTACGTCCCTTCAAACGTTATCAATGTTTTAAGGGGGGGGGGGTTTAAATTATTTTCGTCATGGTCGATTCCAAGGGTTTGTTATTGAAAATAATAAACCAAAATTGCAGATATCGGTTTCCCGGAAATGTAAACCCGTAATTTTCACCCCTTATTTTTGTAGGTATTTGATTTACAGCAACGCCGAGCTTGCTGTCCTAGCTAGACCCCACAAGGGTCTTAGAATTTTCGGATTCTATGTACCTACCTTGGAACGAAAACCATCAAATTTTTAGGGGGAGGGGTTAACATTTTTTTTCGTTTTTTTTTCCATCCTCGATTTCAAGTGTTTATTATTGAAGATAATAAACCTCAATAATAAACTCGGTGCTCTGGATACCATACAATGTTGGTGGGGGGGATTTCAGCTCGACTCTAATGGCTCCCAAAATGACACCCATATTTTCGGCAGAAATATTTGAACAAGTGATACAAGCTCTCGCTTTTCCACCTTTTTTCGCCCTCTTCAGATTTTTTCTTTCGTCCAACAAATTGTAATAGAGATCCGGGATGAGTATCTTAATCCAAATCAACAACTAAAAAAAGAAAAATATTTTTGACATACAAGTTTGCGTTCCTGCACCCTCAATATGATCAATCGCACCACCGATTACTTACTTTCGTTTTTGTCGTTGATTAAGTTCTGGAGAAAATCGGCTCTTGATAGGTTTTTTTCTCTCCTTAATTCCACTATTGAGCTGACTAGGTTGTAGAAATAGTCGTGATTCTCTCTTTTCAGAAGACTGTTAACCATAAAGTAAACTCTTCATCATCATCATCGTTACTCAAATTAATTGATATGTATATTACTAGATACATTTGGATTTAGATTCACAAACTAGATATATTCCCTCAAACGTCGTTGAGAGTTTCGAAAGTCAGCTCAATCTCGAATGTTCTAGTACCCGACGACCTACCTCAAACATTGTGCTACGGTGCTTCATATTTTTCGATTTCTTGTATTCAATTATATGTCCTTCAGTACTCATAAACTATTATCGACAGTTGGACTAACTACCCACTTACTATCTACCTAATAAATTATTCCAGATACCTTCCAATTTTTCCATCTCTTGTATTTAATAATATTATGTCCTTCAATGTACATAAACTACTGTTATCGATAGGTTAGAGGTTAGACTAACTACCCACTTTGTATCTATCTAATAATTTATTCCAGATACCTATCACTACTAACCTATCTCTTTGTTGAATACATAGGTACCTTCCTATTGCCGAATACTTGCCGAGTAAGCCTATCAGACTCACGGATTCTGAGCGCATTGACAAGGGCTGGTGCCATTTGCCACAGTATGAATCTCCAGTTCATATCTAACAGGCTTCCCGAAATCTTCCTGAATTCAGATTCTTCATTCGCATAACTCCGAGTCTTGATCCCAAACACGCAAGAGCTCACAATATCAGTCGTGAATCTCTCACAAAAATCTTTTGCCTGCAACAATATCACAATAATTGAATTACCCACGAGCAATATGAGAGTGCACGTCAAGCATTCAAAGTTTCTGTAAGTTCCAAAGATACATAGTTATTATATATATTTTGCAGAGATTGTGAGGGAATGCTAGCCTAAAGCTAGCATTCCTAGCTAAAATGTCGAACTGGTTTTTTGTTGGATCAATATTTTGTAGGTACCTACCTACGTGTATATTTTAATACTTACATCAAACTTCTCGCCTAAATGGCTGTTCAAGTGGCTAATCAACTCATCCTTTACTTCGTCTACGAATCCGTACAAAGTCTTCAGCTTACTTGCAGTGTGATTGTGTGTTAGGATTCTACGTGCTTCTTTCCACCTGCAAAGGTAATTAATTAATAACAGTCGACTTATGAATTAGCACACACCCAATGTACGACAACACTCATAACCGATTCATTGCCACTGTATCAAGGCAGTATGCATTGCAGCAATTGAGATCATCATACCTACCAGTGTAGTTAGTAGTATTTCTGCAGGATCTCCGAAAATCTCCAGCTTACTAATAATAATACATGGTGCTTACTCGTCATCTTTGAGGAAGAAAGGGTTGCGCCCAAAGATAGGATCTGATTCCCTGCTGACGGACAGGCCGTTGTTCCGAAAGCTATTGAAGTTGGTGATCAATACCATTTTAATTAGATCAAAGTTTTTGATTTGGAGGACTGGAGTTCTCATTCGAAAGTACCCAATTACCGGTTCATTTGGAAACGAACTGTAACAGTAAAGACAGAGTTGAATTTTTCAACCACTTACATTACTTATAAAGTTTAATATTTTCATGATGTCTTTCATGAGAATAGCTTACTTGTATATTTGCTGTGATACGATTCCAAAGTGTAACTTTCCGATTGTAGCCTCTTTGAGATTTCCAAAAATGATGGATGGTTCAACATAAGGGATCCCTTTCTTCTTCCAGTAGCTATAATTCCATCGGAGCCAAACAACCACAGCTGAGATGATAGCGATGAATATTACTACCCCGTCCCATGCCATGGTTTGCTTTGGTAATCCTATGGGGAACGGGAACAAGGAAAGTCTATACATTATGGATAAATGCTAACCCTGTTCAATGGTGCACATTTTTATTTGACTATTATAACGAATTCAACATTTTGGTTTATTATTCTGTGAATATCACTTCTTTCTTAGTCTGTTCTCGGTCGAGAAAGGAGCCTAATTCGCGATTTTAGTTCGATACTCGTATTTTCCACGCCACGCTGACGACACATTTACGATGGAAGCCAACCAACGTGAGTTCGATGCCCTGTTTCGTATTGTGAAGCTAGCGACTGTGCAGCTATCCCGCCTGGAAGACCAGGTTAACATTCTAATAATGGAGCTTCTTGAATAACTAAAGGTAGCCATGATATCCAATGCTGAGGCTCCTGAGATTCATTCCAGAAGAATTAAAGCTCTTGAGGATTCGCATGCGACTCAAGAATGTTTAGTTAGACTGGTGAAGGCAGACCATCACCCCTCATTGATTTTACACAATGTTGCCGAGGATGTAATAGCGAAGACTTCTAAGTTGGATAGCCTTGTAAAATTCTTGGATGAAAGATTAATGATCGATCTGGATATTAAAGAGATTACATACGCCTTAGAAGGTGGTTTTTTAGGAATAATAGACCAATAAAAATCACGGTGAGCAATTTATTTATATAAAAAACGAAATCACGAGTAACGTAAAGAAATTGAAAGAATCGAGTTACAACATCAGTCGGTTCTCCCATTATGTTCAAAATCCGACAGGAAGGACGTCACGCGGTTCTCAGAGGTGACAAGTTTCGTTACCGGCGAAATGCTGGTTGTTCCCGACTTAAATATGGTACCCACCACCTCTTCGAGCTTCGACCAGGACAACGTGGAACTCAACAAGAAAAAAGTGTGGAGTGCCAAAATTATTTCACCTAGCGAATTCAAGAAAGAAGCTACCACCTAAGAAAAAGAAAAAGTCTCCTTGATAGGGTTCTCGATGATCAGCGTTGCTACTGGTGCCATTTTGGTTAATTATTTTCAATGATGAACCTTTGAAATCGAGCATGAAAAAAACAAAAAGAAGTTAAACCCCCCCCTCTCAAAATTGGATGGTTTACGTTTCAAGGAACGTAGACTCCGAAAATGCAATAAAAACGCTGCAAATTATTGCACCGCGGTTTATTTTTTCCTGTATAGATGCCCCTTCAGCATTATAGATCACTGTTTTCTGTGGTCCTACCTAGAGCTATCCTCCTTCTTCCCCCAGGAAGGCCATAAATGGAATACTGAAGCCGGCCGGGCAATTACAATTTCATAACATGCTGTGGATTCGAATTCTATCATTAATATTATTTTGGTTGTTCATGAAGCCTTACATTTGTTCTAGTTAAAAACGCTGCAAATTATTACACAATAGTTTATTATTTACCGATCAATCAATCAATCAATCACATGTTTACTGAAATAGCATAACATTTCACAATAAATGGAAAGACCCAGACATGATACCGCCATGGTAAAGACCGTCAGCGGGAGCTCCGTTATTATAAATACATCCTATTTTATCACATTCTTATACACTTCATTTTCTAAGGATCCCAAATTTTAAAGTAATAATTTTACTGTTATTATATATTGCAATCAGCAGTATTTTATTATAACTATTTACATTTTTTACAGTTTGCCGTGATATCCTTCCAGAACATCACTTTGTATTTCATATTAAGATTGCACAAAATAAACCAGACAAATGAAGAGGCATACGTGACCGGCTGCAGGCAAAACCCTACTCTTTCCCACCATCCCTCAGCGGTCTGAAACGACCGTCAAGGGAGTGGGGGAGGGTGGAAAGGGCCACATAAAAGCGCGCCGTTCTCGCCCCTTTCTTCATTCTAGGCTCAAACCTACAGCCGATGACTTCTCTCTCTCCCCTCTCACGCCTCCTTACCTTTTACCAAAAAGATCCCAGAATGGTGGAACCAGTCCGGTGATGAACAACGAATGGCAACCACTGGGCAAATCCCTCTAGCGTCTTTAGTGGTGGGAACCTTCCTGGCTTCGCTATAAGGTGTTAAACTTTAGACGCTACATCCAGCACCCCCCCTACCCCCCCTCCCTAATGAGCATTTCCCCCTGCACTTCATGATAATCTCCGCCTCTCCACGGTATGGTCCAAGAGCTGGTAGAGAAGATGGTACTGGGCAGTGGCGGGTCACACTCTTAAGAACTCCAAGTGAGGCTCCCACTCCTGCAGAATCACGCGTTCCGTGAATCTATGAGAAACCGGGGAGGCTCAGAAGGCTCGGCCTCGGGCTCCAACTCGAGAATCCTATCACGCCACACCCCTGCCCAGCCAATCCCCCGTCAGATGATCTCCTTTGCAGTCCGGTTCGCGAATCAGTGCTCAGGTTGCCCCAACACTTTCCCGATGTAATCAGCACTGAGTTTGAGAGTGAAGACATGCACTGGCTCCTGCTTGCCCCCCCCCCCCCCCCCCCCCCCCCCCCGCCATACACAGTAAAGTTTGGAGGAAGTCTGAGCAGCTTTTTGATGAAAAATCGCTGTAGTCTTTCTACTTCCTCAATCTGCTCGTAACCCCAGACATGTGCACCATAACAGTTGGTGGCCAACAGGACCGACGGGAAAACCCGGAACTTTGCAGCAGTAGGAATGGCATTTGCCATGAAGAGCCTAGACCAAATTGAACTAATTCCGGCTCGTGCCATTTTACCTTTCCCCACAAAATGCCTTTTAAGCTTCAAATTGTAAGTAAGCTCCTTCCCTAAATACAGAGACAAACTCTCATTCCTTGGAAGTTTCCCTCCATTCTGCCTGAAAACGAAGATCTGTGACTTGAATGGGTTTATTTTTTCCTGTATAGATGCCCCTTCAATGTAGATCACAGTTTTCTGTGGTCCTACTTAGAGTTATCCTCCTGCTTCCCCCAGGAAGGCCGTAAATCCAATACTTAAGCCGGCCGGGCAATTGAAGTTTCATAAAAAATATGCTGTGGATTCAAGAATTCTATCACTAATATTATTTTGGTTGTTCATGAAGCCTATCATTTGTTCTAGTTAGAAATACTGCAAATTATTACACAACGGTTTATTATTTACCTATGTCGATGCTCCTCCTGCGTAGATCACTGTTTTCTGTGGTCAGTACCCTCGACCTCCCCCAGGAAAGCCCTAAATCGAGTACTGGAGCCGGCCCGGGAATTAAAGTTTCATACAAATGCGCGGGATTCAATAATTCAATCATTCATCCTTCATCATTTTTTGTAGCTATTCATGGAGCGTAAGGTAAATAATAAAGATGCGCAATAATTTAACTGTATAGATGCCCCTTCTGCGTAGATAGTATAATAAATCGTTGTTTAATAATTTACCGCTGTGCAGTAATTTACCGTTTCGTAATGATATACCCAATAATACTTCAACTTATTCTAAATAAAGAAGTACCCATCAACGTATCTATCAACCAACTCGACTTCATACAGCCATCCATGATTATAATCATGTGCTCCCTAGCAATGATTATCTCGGGCCAATTCCCAATTGTTACTGCATCCCTAGCGATGATATCTGGGCTGAATGTACACAATATCATTCACTCTCCTGTTGGAGAAGCCTGTCGGTGCACACCTCTGAGCCTTACTGTGAACGAACGGCAGGACGTACAATGCTCGGGGTGGTCTTAAAAAACTCCCAAATTCGAGAACTATATGAAATGTAAAGAAATTGAGATAGCGGCGTCCTGGAAACTTCAACCCCTATTTTTTGCCCCTTATGGATGACTGACATTAACGTCGAGCTTCGACGAGCAACAACACCCTAAATGGGACCTGTAAACCGAATTTCGTCAATGTCGCTTCATGGTGACTAAGAAAAGTGCGAAGTACGGCGTACGCGTGCGGCGGACGGACTGAAATTTTGGTTTATTATTTCCAATGATGAACCTTTGAAAAACGAGCATGAAACAAAAAGCCCCCTCAAAATTTGATGGTTTCCGTTTCAAGGTATGTAGATTCTGATAATCCAATAAAAAACGCTGCACATCCCTGCATAACGGTTTATTATTTAGTATAGAATACCCTTCTGTTACAGATCACATCTCTCCTTATTATAATAATTATGTACTATTCTATACATATTATCTAGATCGCAGACCCTCCGTAGGTTAGTACCTAACCCCGTACTCGTTACTGGGTACCTACCTACCTAGTAAATCACGAGTTGAATGTTGCTAAAATAATTCTGTCGATGACAAACAGTAACTAAAATGGTAAAAAGAAACGCAAATAATGAAGTTCTGAAGGGAAATTGATTACGTGGAGTGAAAAGCTTAGATCGCGGTTTCCTGTGGTCAATACCCTCGAGCTTCCCCCAGGAAAGCCCTAAATCTAGTACTGGAGCCGGCTCCCGAATTAAACCTTCCTACAAATACGCGGGATTCAATAATTCAATCATTAATTTTTTGTAGTTATTCATATGGCAAATAATAAACCGTTGTGTAATAATTTGGCTGTATAGGTGCCCCTTCTACGTAGATGGTATTATGAACCGTTGTATAATAATTTACCGTTGTGTAATAATTTGCCCTTCAGTAATACTTCAACTGTTAATCAAGTTGCAAAAGTACCTATCAACAAAACCCAGTCCCTTCTACATAGATGGTATAATTTGCCGTTGTGTAATTATTTACCATTGTTTGATAATTTACCCATCAATAATACTTCAACGTTTCTTCAAGTTTCAGAAGTACCTACAAACAAAATCCAACACATCCATCACTTATCAAATGAAATAATATCGCAGAACAACCAACTCTACTTCATACAGCCATCCTTGATTATAATCAGGTGCTCCCTAGTGATGATATAATTTATCAAACGGATTTATACCGTTTGATTCACGATCGTGTTGACGAAGGTTTTTGGTGCACACGAACGGCTGGACGTACCCGGGTGGTCTCGAAAAATTCTTTAGTTCGAGATCAATATATAAAAACGCTGCAAAGTCCTTGTCACATGGGTTTATTATTCTATTGGACGTACCTACAGAAATGTTGGCTGTTCATTTATTGTTTCTTTCATGTGCAACAATTGAAATAGCTATTTCTGATGGTTTCCACCAATTTTGGCCCCCAAAACTTAAATTAGGTAGGTACGCTCCTTTTTTTTCAAATTATCGTCGATCATTGGTAGTGCCATTTAGTCGTATTGATCCACGTGTTGAAACTTTTGCTAGTGTTATTCTACAAATTGATGGTGATTTCAGACGATTTCGCAGGTTTTTGACTCATAAAAAATCAATTTTGGTGGCTGAACATCCGGTACAACCTCAATTTTCCACTCTTTGGTCAAAATCGACTTTATATTCGGACTTCTCGTCCAGAAAAACATGGAAACCGATACCTCAAAAGCTCATGTTACCAATATGTTGCTAAAACGCAAAAAGTACCTATTTTTACACACATTTTCACTCATAACACCCCTGAGTGTATTCCGATCGGGCTGAAAAGTTTCGGGACACAACTAGGGCCCAAATGGAGCATGTGTGCGAAAGAACGAATTTTTTAGAACGAAAATGAAGCCTGTACACGTGATACGGCGGACGGACATTGCATTTTTGGAATCTACGCACCTTGAAACGTAAAAGAAAAAAGTTTGAGGGGGTGTTATAAAAATTTTTTGCTGAGCGAATACATAGGTGTATTATTCAGAGAATAATAAACCAAAACGTTAAAAAAGCCATACCCTTGTACAGAAAGTGTTCGAGCTACGGCGTTCTGAAAATTTCAACCCCTATATCGAACCCCTTAGAGATGACTAACAGCAACGCCGAGCTTCGAGGACCAACTAGACTCAGAACGGAACCTATAACCCGAATTCCAGCAATCTGTTTTCATGTTAACTAAGAAAAATGCTAAGTATTGCGTACGGTTTGTGGCGGACAGTCAGAAATTTTTGTATTGCATTTCCGGATTCTATATACGTTGAAACGTAAACCATCAAATTTTTAGGGGGGGGGGGGGGGGGGGGGGGGGTTGGAATTTTGTTTTTCATGCTCGATTTCAAAGGTTCATTATTGAAAATAATAAACAAAAATTTCTGTCCGTCCGCCGTACGTCGTACTTCGCAATTTTCTTAGTTACCATGAACCAAAATTGACGAACCTCGGCGAAGGAAGTTGAATTCATTAGTTCAAGATCAATTCAAAAACGTAAAAAAACCTTACCCTTCCAATGAGAGTTTTCAGCTACGGCGTTCTGAAAATTTCAACCCCTACTTTTCGCCCCTTAGAGATGACTGGCAGT
Organism: Leptopterna dolabrata; assembly: GCA_954871275.1. NCBI lineage: Eukaryota > Metazoa > Arthropoda > Insecta > Hemiptera > Miridae > Leptopterna > Leptopterna dolabrata. Next base: position 29,166,883 of record OX940975.1, on the reverse strand, counting down.
AACGCCGAGCTTCGAGGACCAACTAGACCCCGAACGGGACATACAAACCAAATTTCATTAATTTTGGTTCGTGGTAACTAAGAAAAGTGCGAAGTACGTTTTGCGGGGTACGGCGGCTGACAGAAATAATTTTGGAACTATTTTCGATGATGAACCTGTGGAATCGAGCATGAATGAAAACAAAGTTTTAACCCCCGATCAAAATTCAATGGTTTACGTTTCCAGGTGCGTAAAATCCGAAAATGCTATAAAAAAAATTTCTGTCCGTCCGCCGTTGTCGAGGTGACAAGTTTCGTTAACGGCAAAATGCTGATTGTTTTCGCCTTGAATATGATACCCACCACCTCTTCGAGCTCCGACCAGGACAACGTGGAATACAACAAGAAAACGCTGCAAATTATTACACAATGGTTTAATATTTATGTACCTGTATAGAAGCCCCGTTTTCCGTAGATCGCTGTTTTCTGTGGTTGATACCCTCGAGCTTCCAGGAATGCCCTAAATGGATTACTGGAGCCGGCCCGGTATTTAAGATTCATACAAATGCGCGGAATTCAATAATTAAATCATTAATTATTTATTTGTAGTTATTCATGAAGCATAGGGTAAATAATAAACCGTTTTGTAGTAATTTACAGTTGTTAATAATATACTGTTGTGTATTAATTTACCGTTGCGTTATAATTTACCTAATAGTACTTCAACGTTTGTTCATGTTGCAAAACTACCTCTCAACAAAATCCAAAAAAGCCTTCCTTTTGGTTTATTATTTTCAATAATGAACCTTTGGAAAACAGCAGGAAAAAAAAGTTTAGACCCCCTCAAAATTTGATGGTTTCCGTTTTAATGCATGTAGATTCCGAAAATGCAATAAAAAAATGTCTGTCCTTCCGCCGTACTCGCACTTTTCTTAGTTACCATGAACCAAAATTGACGAAATGCGGCTTATAGGTCCCATTTGGGGTCTAGTTGGTCCTCGAAGCACGACATTAATGTCGGTCATCCGGGCGAAAAATAGGAGTTGAAGTTTCCGGAATGCCGTTATCTACAATTTTTTTACGGTTTTAAACAGTTCTTGTGACCACCCCGAGCATTGTACGTCGAGCCGTTCGTTCACAGTAAGGCTCAGAAGTTTGCACCGACAGGCTTCTTCAACAGGAGGGTGGATGAAATCGTATACGTTCAGCCCAGATATAATTTCTAGGGGCGCAGCAACAATGGGAATTGGCCCGAGATAATCATTGCTAGGGATCACCTGATTATATTCACGGAGTGTGAAGTCGAGTTGGTTGGCCCGTGGTATTTCATTATTTTTGTAGATAGGTAGGTACTTTTGTAACTTGAGTAAATGTTTCATGAATAACAACAATATTATGAAATGTAATTCCCGGGCTGGCTCAATACTCGATGTAGAGCATCTATACAGGTAAATTATTACAGAGCGGTTATCACTTGTAAATTAATACTCAACGGTCTATTATTGTGTAAATTACTATGCAACGGTAAAATATTACACAACGGTTAATTACTACACAATGATAAATTATACACGGTTTATTGTATGTACTATCTACGCAGCAGGGGTATCTATACAGGTAAATTATTGCACAACGGATAATTATTTACCTTACACGCTTCATGAATAACTACCAAAAATGATGAATGATGAATGATTGAATTATTTAATCCCGCACATTTGTATGAAACTTTAATTCCCGGGTCGGCTCCAGTACTCGATTTAGGGCTTTCCTGTAGGGAGCTTGAGGGTATTGACCACAGAAAAAAATGGTCTACGCAGGAGGGGCATATATATAGGTAAATAATAAACCGTTGTGTAATAATTTGCAGCGTTTTTTATGTCATAATGGATTGTGAACAAAATTTTTGGGTTTTCATTTATTCATTATTGTTTCAAAATATCTCCCTAAAAAGGGTCTTGTGTGGGTTACGACAAGATGTGTAGCTGGAGATCTTTTTAGTTATTCTGCTCTCCTGTAATATTATGATTTTGTGGGTTACGACATCGCGCTCGGGAGAGTCGATATGAGCGAGTTTTTGAAGTAGGGAACGTACCTCTCTATATACCAAGAGATAGTTTTCATAGTGTCTGCAAATTTGAACATTCTTTTGACGCAAAACTTTTTGGTAGGTATTATGAATTGTTCATTAATTATGAATACTTAGGTACCACTTTTCCCCATGTTTTTTTATTCATACAATATTATGCATTCTAGTTGTCTATGCATTAACTCAGATTTTGTGAGGTGGAATGATAAAATCGCTTACGTTGATGCGCAGAATCCTGTATACGAATGAGAACCAGCTGGTGGCAGGGAGATGAATGAGTCCCATAGACTCCAATAAAGGCGCGTTGGGTGTAGTGGCCCAATGTTAACACAAGTTGAAGGACCACCAAGGGGGAGGGGTATAAGCTAATAGATAATTTCACGGGCCTCATTACGCATGCGTCAGTCCGATCAGAGAAGGCCATGGCCGATCTGACTCAATCTGCTGTTCAACTGATAACGCCAGCGATATCGCCCGTCGAACCACAAACGCCAGTAGCCGCCTTACAATAATAGGATTTAGTGACTTTTTTAAGTGTTTCTTGTTTCTGTTTTATCATTTATGTGCATTTCTTATTCGGTACAATGGCGGCAAGAGTACCTTTCAAAAAAGTGGATCAGCATCCATTGAATGTTCCTGGAGGGACGCTCACAAACCCAGACGTCGCACAAAACAAAATCGCCGACCTGCGGAGACTTCTTGTAAGTCGAGGCATTCCTTGTGGCAACAAAAATCGAGAGGAATTTATATAGAATTGACCAAAGATACGATTAAACGTAGGGTGCCTTTCGATCTCCGTGTAGAAAGCCAAGGTTCAGCGTACTTACGACCTGGAAGCTGCAGCTTATCCACCATTTGATTGAGACGGCCATAATCAATCATCATCATTTCAATGGCCTTCTCATCAATCCATCATCATTTGAACGATGAATGCGACGAAAACGTGTGGACCCCCATTTGTTCCAAACTCAGTGATATTCACTCAAACTTCTTGTGCCCTGAATATATGACTGATGACGAAAATGTGCAATGATTGAGCTTTACGTCTTGTTTACCACCTTTACGTTACTAATGTATGTTTCCTTCATATTACATAAATATACGACTCTTCTCGACTCTTCGAGTTCTGTTCAAGCTTAATGCCTACAGTTTACGACGAATTCTGTTCATTAGTACAGAGAGTATATTATTGGCCCTCCGAATTTCCTTACGCTTCAGTTCTGGTCAATTATATTCAAATATGATTATGTGCCTACCTTCATAATTTCTATGTTCACGAATCGCATAATGTTCATATTTACGCTGAACGATGTGTGAAAATGTGAATATTTATTGTGAAAATGAAATTTGAAACTAAGAAACTTAAAATGTGGTTTACATAAGCCTTAAGTTTCGTTTACCAACTCTGTATCAAATTAATGTAACTAGTTTATACAAAATTGAAGTAAGGATGTTTGGCTGTTGAAATATGCTGTGAGCATATTTTAATAGCTGCTACCAAGTTAGGTAGGTAGTAGTAACAGTTATGTGAAAAGGACAATAAACAGTAAACAATTAAGTGGAACGAGTGTGCTTTCTTCTCATTGTATTCAGGAAATAAATCATAACAGCTGATTCACAGTAAATAATTACGCATAGTAGGTACCTACTAGCTACATAGTACTAACAAACTATTTGAAAAATGTTATTTGCACAGTTCACTTTCAAGACACTATTTACACCTTAGAAACTAAGCAGAAAATATTCTTGTTTCTACAAGATGCTAACGTTCATCGTCATTTAAAATGGGTGGATTTAAAATGCAGGTTTAGTCAAAGTAGGGGACTCACTACGTTCGGCAACTACCTATACGTATACATCACATTCAGGGAGTCTTAAGAGTATGCCTAGGTACTTACTCTCAAAATGTCGAATCAGAAGACCCATAGTGTGGCCTTTCAACATTGTTTACAGGCTATGTACGTTTAGACAGACGGACAAACGAAGTCCAAGTAGCTAGTGAGTAGGTACTTAGGTACATTACGTACAGAGCCCGCACATAAAAGATTTAACTTTTAAAATTATGTCCAAGAGGATGATGCTTACTCAGGAAGACGTATATCGTAATCAATCTGTACAACGCCTGGGTCAAGGTGTTTGGAACAGATGTAAGAGTCCTTCGTTACATCCACGATCGATGAAAACTTGTTGTCGTCCCTCTTACATTTCTTCACCCACTCCCTACAAATTCTTTGTAGTTCTTGGTGTGGGTTTTCCCAAAGTTCTTAGGTAAATCCGATACACTGGCAGTTGGACGCCCTCTGTACTTCGACAAACCGCACTCACGAAACTCAAATTAAGGCCTCGGAAATCGAAAAAAACCTTGTTCCTTGTTCTTCTGTCATTATTACACTTTCCATACGTACAATGTTTCATAGCACCAGCGTATGAGCAATTAATGAAAAATTATTGGGGGAAATCGATGAAGTCACTATCAAAACAAAGCCACGGTCACAGAATCTGGAATCTGGTTCGACAGCAATATGGCGGATCCAAAATCGTCTCGAATCAGTATTCGGAAATCTTCGGCGCTGCTCGGCTATAATCGGCCCGTGAAATTCTCTATTATTAAAGGCCAGCCCAAGTTGGTGGAACTGGAGCCACGATATCTATCTGACAATCCAAATGACCCAGGAAGGCAGGAAGTTTGAAAACACTTTCGTAAATATTAATTCCTGACCTTTACATTCATGACATGCGAATCTGTGATTTAGAGTGAATAAATTGATTTATTATAATATTATGATGGATGATTATTAAAAGTGCATGGCAGAAAGATGCGAAAGCTGTTCAGTAAATATACTCGTATCGTGCAACAACTAGGTACCTACTATTATCACATTTTTACGTACATAGTTCGGCAGTAACAGTTTGTGAGCAAATAATAATAAATTTCGAAGTAATAAATTCAAAACAAACGATAAATTCAAAACGAATAGATACTTGAGTTCTACATATTCAAATGTCACTAGTGTCATTTGTATCGTGTTCCATTAGTGTGAAAGATATTATCTTCCCCCTCCACCATATTCTATCGCTCTAACTCTTCTTATTGTCTCAGCACCAATGAAAAGATTGTTGATAGACATTTCTGCACAAAATGTATACCATAAAAAGGAAATACTTAATACCTAACATACCTATAATAAAAAGAAAATACCTCAAAAAATGTATAAAAACACTATAACACCGAACTCCAGTGTAAAGAAACAAAATTTTGGCCTCCTTGCACTTCAGACCCCATAGTGTTAGTGACGGAAAGATAATCTAGACAGATTATATGTGTAACAAAAATAAATTAGATTATAAAGAAAATAATGAACCGTTGTGGACGAATTTGATACACCTTCAGCGGTCATCTACCTTGGACGTTGGAAGAATCGACGATATATTGGAATAAAAATTACAGCAAAACGAGCGACCTACGTGACCTCGAAGGACCTACGTGGTTCAATAACCTGATGGAAGTTCCAAGGAAGTAGACGTGAAAACCGCTGAACAAATTTATTAGTTTACGTGGCATCTAGTTATAGGAACCGTAACAAAAATATTCCGAAAAGCTGCGTAAAATCGTCACTTCTGATAACCAGACGTGATTGCGCATTGAAACCCGTTTCTGGACGTTTTTACTTTCTACTTGCTTGTTCAACGATACTTCAGTGATCACTGTCCAACGTTTAAAGTGATAGGTACAAATGGGGTACTATTCAAATGTCTCCTTCGACACATGCAACTTCACCAATCTGAGGTTCAGAAGTTCGATGCTTGTGTCCTCGGTACGTCACTATATTATATTATATTATATTACATAGTTTGTTATTGATACTACTGATTCCAGTAGATTATGGTGAATAACATTTATTGTTTTGTCTTGAAACGTCATCAGTTTTTTTATCCGAGTTTCCTCTTCGAATGTACGACGGACACAGCATAACTCCCATCCGAAGTAGAGTAATAACATATTGTAGCCTGGTAGATTTTTCTTTGTGCATGGGTGGAAGTGGGCTTCAGCCCTCAGCCGTCCCTCCCCTTACCAGTGGGGACCCACGGCCGCCAAGTATAGGGAAAATTCCCTACCGCATTATCGTGAGAAAAAAAAAGTGTAAAGCTGCGGCGACACTGCCACCGGACTTGACTTGACTTGAACGAAGCCACCGGACTGTTGAACGGAGGGGGGTGCGACACTGCCACCGGACTTGACTTGACCGGAGTCACCGGACTCCAACCAGTCCAGTTTGTTCTTAGACGTCACAAGAGTATGTCCTCCGAAATGGAAGCCATTCTTTGTGATTTACAATCAGAACCCGATTCTGATGAAGAAATAGAACTAGTATTATAGTCCAACCACAACATTATTATTTCCCAGACGTTGTCACGTTGCAACGTAATGTTGCTTCCTTCAAAATTGTTCACTTCAATATTCTACCGTGCTATACGTATCAGCTATTGATTATCTGTATTATCACGACACAGCAATTGGCGACGAGGGTAAAAGTGAGTGTACCTGCAATAGTCATCTATCAATTTACATTATAAAATACGAAAATGATGGATGAAATACAATTCACTAGACTAATGGACATAATGACCAGAGCCATACGAGATTCGTTAACTGTAAATAACCCGCCACAAAACACAGCTGCTTCAGGGTCTGGAGATACTAACGTAAATCCAACCACACAAGTTTTATCACACGTTCCAGCTTTCGAAAATTTTGACCCGAAGAAGGAAAAATTCAAATATTATCGACAACGAATCGAAAATTATTTCAGGATGAAAGAGATTTTTGAAGACAAAACAAAAAGTGCACAAATGCTTTTAAATTCAATTGGCGCAACGTATTACAACACACTTGCAGCTTTAGTTGCTCCGAGAATTCCAGCAGAACTTCAATACGACGATCTAATGAACGAACTAGAAAAGCATTTAGAACCAAAACAGAACACTCTAGTTTCGCAGCACTATTTTCTATCAACATATCAAAAAGAAAATTCCACTATCACAGAATTTGTCACAGATTTAAGACGAGATATTGCTAATTGTGAATTCACCATAAAATGTACCTGTACAGAAACTGTTTCAGCTGCCGATATTTTTCTTCGAGCCCAATTTATTCGAGGCATAAAGGATAGTTGGATAAAAGAACAAATCCTACAGTCAGAATTGGTAGACTTCAAAGATATCGTAGCAAAAGCTATCGCTCTCGAAGCTTCTAAAATAGACAGCATAGAACTTTCAAAAACACCTCCATCCATGAGTATAACAGAAGAAATACATCGAATTTCAAATCGATCAAATTACAACAGTAATTTCCAAAGAAATCGGTCAAAATCTAGCTCACGAGCAGATTTAGAGAAACTAGGACTACATAACCTGTGCCTGAGGTGTGGTCGAGATAATCATTTGTCCAAAAATTGCAGAATAGACCAAACAAAACTGAAATGTTCATCATGCAAACTAAATGGACACATAGAGAAAGTTTGTATCAAAACTCTGACAAAACCAAAGGAAACAAACACGACGAATCAAGTAAATCATTATGATGATCTTGGCATTCATCAGATTGTTGATATATATGATCAAACAAATTCCGGCGAAACAACGGTAGACTCGAAAAAATATTATACATCCGTAAAAATTGAAAATGTTTTACAAAAATTTGATGTTGATACAGGAGCCGGATACACATTAATTCCCAAAGATGATTTTGAAAAATTGAACATTAAAAATCCAATTTTGCCAACGAAAGTTGCTTTCCGATCATACACGGAAAATATTTTCTTACCTTTGGGAAAAGTAAATGTCAACATCGAATATAACACAAATACCTCGAATGAAGAGATGTGTATTATCCCAAAAGGATATACTCCTATTTTAGGAAGGGTATGGGTCAGAAGACTGAAAATCAATTTGAATGACATTGACCAGCAGGAAGACACTACAATAATCAAACAGATCACGCACATTAAAAATGTAGAAGATGCCAGCCGCCTATTTCCAAAAGTATTTGAAGAAAAGGTAGGATGTGTACCACACGGGCCAACAAAATCTCTATGTATGTCTACAGAGACTGAACAAGTATAATTTACACGTTAACAGAAACAAATGTACTTTTTTTCAAACAGAAGTTGAATATTTGGGACATCTTGTAAGTCACAACAAGATCATGAAGACACCCAAACGTATAAAAGCTGTGGTGGATATGCCGAGACCAAAGGACAGACAAGAGCTTCAGAGATTCTTAGGGATGCTTACGTATTACTCTCAGTTTATACCTGACATGTCTACAACGACATATCCGTTACGAAAGCTCATGCAGAAAAATCAAAAATTCGAATGGACATCAAGTTGTGAAGACGCATACAACAAATTGAAAGCTGAAATCGTGAGTGATAGGGTGATAATTCCTTTCAATCCAGATCTACCTGTCACACTTGCCACAGATGCGAGTCCAACTGGTATTGCAGCAGTATTGTCTCACAAAATAAATAACATAGAGAAGCCAATAGCATTTGCTTCACGTGCACTGTCAGATGCTGAAAGGAACTATTCGCAAATAGATCGAGAAGCCTTGGCAATTGTGTATGGTGTAGATCATTTTTACTACTACTCTTGTACGGAAGAAAATTCACGCTAGTAACAGACAATCAAGCATTAACAAGAATTTTTCATCCAAAAGCTAGATTACCCAAAATGACATCAGCAAGACTCTTACGTTATGCCTCTTTCCTTGCTGGATTTGATTACGATGTTCTATTCAGGAAAGGTGAAGACAATAAAAACGTCGACTGTTTGTCAAGAGCCTCAATAAAACAGGAAGGACACTCAACTGACATGGTAATCAACCATGAAGTCCATGTTATATGTTCATCCACAATTTTCCAGATATCCAACGAAATTCTAACTCCAAAAAAAATACAAGAGGAAACAGACAAGGATGACGAATTATCGGAAGTTAAGAAGCAACTACAAACAACATCGATAGAAAACGATTACACACTTGATGACGGAGTCCTCTTCAAAGATGGAAGAATCGTAATTCCAAAAAGTCTGCAGGATGAAGTACTAAGAGAGCTCCATGCAACTCATCTAGGTATGACAAAAATGAAGCAACTAGCAAGACGGTATTGTACGTGGAAAACCATCAACAGAGACATTGAGACGCTGGTGAAGTCTTGTGAAGACTGTTCGAGAGTAAAACACAATCCTCCAACAGCTCCAGTACACCACTGGGATCCTCCTGAAAACAATTGGGACCGTATCCATATTGACTACGCAGGGCCGTACGAAGGTTTTTATTACCTGGTCTTGATAGATGCCAAATCACGCTGGGCTGAAGTCAAGATTCATCGAGGAGCACCTAACTCAACTGTCACTATACATTTGTTGAATGACATTTTTTCCAGCCATGGTTATCCGACAGTGATGGTATCAGATAATGCTTCCATATTTACCAGCGATGAATTTCAAACATAGCTATTGTAAAATGAACGGAATAAAGCAGAAGTATATAGCACCAGGCCATCCAGCAACCAATGGATTAGCGGAACGCAACGTTCAGACGCTCAAGGATCGTCTAAAAGCCATAGTAAAAGAGAGAATTCCAATCAGCCAAAAGATACAGAAAATACTTTTGCGTTATCGAGCAACACCATTAGCCAACGGTCTATCCCCAGCGGAAATGTACCTGAATCGACAAATCAGGATAAAACTTGATGCCATGCGACCTTTCCATGAAGCAAAATCTACACAAAGAAGCAAACCGAGAACAAGAAGTCTTGAAGAAGGGGATAGGGTACAAGCAAAATTTTATATTAACAATCAACCAACATGGAAATTTGGAACAGTACAACGAAAATTAGGGAAATTACATTACATAATCAATTTAGACGAAGGCAGATCTCTGAAACGACATATCAACCAATTGAGGAAATCGGAAGTTAATAACAAAGAAGTCAGGTTTAGCAACATCCACGCACACATAGGGGAAGCAAACTCGCAAGAACAACATATTCAATTCGATCCACTATATCACTCACGAATCCAGGAATTACAAGAATAAGTTGCTCAAGTGGGGGAGACTCGTCAAGACCGAGAGGAAATACCACAACAAAATAGAAACGAGCCAACGCAGGAGGAAATTCAAACTCAAGAGCCAACTCACCACTCACTCCGGCGTTCAACAAGAGTCAGGAGGCCACCAGCCTATCTGAACGAATACATCCTATACTGAGGACAGGCACCAAGTGGGGGAGAATATTATAGTCCAACCACAACATTATTATTTCCCAGACGTTGTCACGTTGCAACGTAATGTTGCTTCCTTCAAAATTGTTCACTTCAATAATATATTCTACCGTGCTATACGTATCAGCTATTGATTATAATCAATTATCATCTATTGATCATCAGCTATTGATTATAATCAATTATATTATTATATATATGTTGATTATAATCAACAGGTCTGCAAAAAAAATTTGTTGATCAGCTGCATGGAATGTTATAGCTGAATTTTACGTTTTTTGGTGTGCTGAATCTAAAAATGATCGCCATTTTTGTCCATCACGTACAGTTTTCTTGCAAAACACGAGGAATGAGTACATAAAAAACACAAAAATGTAGAAAAAACCATACTTTGTTTTATGTAAAAACTAAAAAAAAAACACAAACTGCTTAAAAAATTCATTCTGTTTGCTTGTGGAACCTTTTCTTCTTTTCTTTAATACTTCTTCGCACACGTTTTCGTTCTCCAGCATTGTCTGTATCCCTCTTGAGCATCCAACAGTAGTCAGCTAGCATGTTGACGTCCCATCGACCTTGGTAGCGTCGTTCCATTTCACGAACGTCTTGGTGGAATCGTTCACCTTGCTCCTCACTGAACGCTCCCAGGTCTTCTGGGAAGTGATTGACGTGGGTGAGTAGGAAATGAATTTTTAAGCTCATGTTGCACCCCTGAGCTTTGTAGGCAGCCAACATACGATCTACAATGTATTTGTAGCAGTCGGTTGTATGGTTTTTTTGTTCACGCCACATCATCGGAATGGCAAAACGAAATGAGGGTTTTTTACCTTTAAACCACAAACGAAGATCTTCCTCACACCTTCTGCACACCTTATGCGGAGCCCAGGCTTTGTCTTGATCCCCAATTTTGAGTTTGAAATACGCGAAATATACCTTCTTCACGAAATCACTGATGTTTCTTCGTTGTGCTCTAACAGTATATTCACCACAAATGAAACAGAAATTGTCAGGAGAAATAACACAACCTCTTGGAGCCATAATGAGAAAGCAGTATGAAGAGACTAGGTATTCACTAGGAATGCAGATCACAGAATGAGCAGGACTGATAAAACCACAAAAATCTTCAACGTTTCTAGCAAGTTCATTCATGATCTAACCTGTATGTACGTACCTTTCCCCGCTCCTAATATATCCACTAGAACATGTTGGAACCTGTGCGTTGTATGCAGCAAGGCATCCTGACTTTTCGGGGAACAAATTGACGACGTGTTACGACATGATTTTGGGCATCTATTACTACTCTCCTTCTCCTATCCTCTCCCACCCCCTTCACCCTACTGCCTCTCTTTCATTTCGTATCAATCCTGGGAGTGACACGATTAAATATGAAAGTGAAAAGACCTATGCCATTCACAAAATAGACTACCTGGCAGCAACCACCAAATTCAGGTTTAACGCCGAATAACACCACAAGCTAGATATATTCAAAAAACCTGTTTTGCTAAAAAACTAGACGTGATAGAATTTTCGTAGTATTTTTTTCGGTTTCAGCATGCAAAAATCCATGGGAAACACTCAGAAAATCTCATGCAGTTTTTTGGTCGCAGACCTGTTATCTGTATTATCACGACACAGCAAATAGTGACAAGTTTTCTTTCTGTGATTAAGTCGTGGATGTCACCATAAATGTTTCCGAACGAGCATGATACGGTGAATTTCACACCCTATTCGCCAAATTGAAAGATGTTCAATTTCAAAACTATTTTAGGATGAGAAATGAGCAATGGGGGCTGCGTTGGATGGTTCCTTGGGGTGCGAGGGGTTGAAAATCGTGGTGGAGGGGGGACAGGAGTCAGGTCTCAACCCATGCAGACGGGATCCGGAACGGAGTCCGGTGGGAGGCTCAAGTCAAGTCAAGTCAGGTCCGCTCCCCTTTGAAATACAAAGGATGGGTTCAGACAGGCACGCAAGTGAGGTCAAGTCTGGTGGCAGTGTCGCCGCACCTTAATACGAGGATTCACCTGCAACTTTGACAAATTATGAACGGCAACCCTTTCATTCGTTAAAAATTTTGAAAATTGGCTCAAAACCACAAATATTTTTCAAGTTTTATGTTTCATGTGATATCTTAAATTTTCAATACGAGAGTTTAAATTGCAGATGCTAATCTGTGCATAAATTGATTGTTCTCATTATAATAATTGGTCAGGTGAACATGTCATGCAAATTTTCAAAAAAATTTCACAATTTCCAACTCTTTCTCAATTTAATGCACACTACATTTGACCCTAAAAATCTACCAAATCTAATGTGTTCAAAAGTTTATGAAATGTTGAACAAACTTCGAATTCAAAAAAGTGGGGTCTAACTCAATTGAAAGTTAATAACATTATTTTAAACATTTTTAATATAAACTATTTACTCGTATAAAACAGCATTTGGCGAATTTTATAGGTTCACTAACATTACTACAATATAAATAATAGAAACCATCAATCACTCTGGGGCAATCTGTACACTCCTACGGATCAACAAAAATACATATAATATAACGGCAATCGCGTATATGACAAACGGTTGAGAAATACAAGGCACACGTAGACGACAGAGACGGTCACTATAACCTGGTGGGGTTCAGAGCAAAAGTGAGGAAGGTGGCCGTAGGGTAGTTTGGCACCGTTAGGTTGGGGTAACTGACCTCCCTCCAACGACTCAAATGGTGGTGTGGAGAGGGTGATCCCATGCACACAGAGAAATCTGCCAGACCATAGGCATTAGTAGAATAGTCGAATCGTAAAAGATTATATTATGAACACTAGCAACAAGCCGTACAACTTCAGTCAAGGCTGGCGTATAACAAAGAACATGCATGCCATCAGGATAATCAAAAATTTAAAGCGGTAAAATTATATTTCAGTAGAGATTGTCGTATTTATAACAACGTTTTCAAAGATGAATAAATTGTAATACCTACCTACTGTTACAATACAAAATCAATGAGAAACGTCTAATCAATCTACAAAACAATCAACGTAATTCTCACATTATTCCACATGTAGTTGACATGGTCGATTAAATGACACGTATAACTCAAATTGTTTCAAATTTGATACTCATTTCGCTGTCTGGGGCAATAAGAATAGAGCTATTATTCTTAACTGTAGGCATTGACCAATCATTGGTTCCGGGGACGATTCTAAAATTTTGGACGAGACCTGCTACTCCAGCTTTTATCTGCGTTTTGGCAAATCTTGAACCTGCAACAACAGCAGGTACCGACAATGTATTGTACTTCAGTAGGCGAGTCTCACCAATCATGAGTCACAGATAGCTTCGACTGGAATGTTGGAGATCAGTAGAATCAAAGTACCCAAAAACTATGAACACACATACACACATACGTACTTACGTAAGTACTTATTGTACTACCACCATAAGGTCTGAGATTTGTAATCCCAAACTACTCGGCCGATGAACTTGAAATTGGGTTGGTATTCGTTTAAAATAGCTATTGAACTTTACAAACAAATTTTTCCGGTCATTCCAAAACAGTTCAAGTATGTTTAAAACTCAAATTGTAAAAACATGTAAAATGACCTATAATGGATTAGGGGGTATAACTAGCCGCCCATACAGCGTATTTTCCCCCTCGCCACTCAGAAAAATAGGGAAGCAGTGTTGCAAAGATAGAAATGGTTTGATTAATACCCAACGCTTCCAAAAGTTTATTATTCGTTTTTCGCAAATCGACAGCCCCATCAGCCGCATGTAAAAAAGGTCGGGAGAGAGCCAGGATCCAATTTAAAACCCCCTTCGTGTACCCCAATAAGGCCATACTTGAAAAACGCTGCAAATTATTATGTAATTCAAAATAAAATCATTCCTCAAATGACATAACATCACGGAACAACCAGCTCGATTTCATAAGCCATCGTCATTTCGTACTGAACAATCAACATCCTTATGTTTTATTTGTTGCGTAATGTACCTGCTTACTATCACTTTTGTCGTGGGCGATTTTCAGTTTAAATAATAATGCTGCTGACTGTTTAGGTTAGAAATACAATACTCACCTAGGCAAGCGCGTGGTCCGGCACCAAACGTTAGAAGAGCAGGGTTGTTGGGATCATTCAAGAACCGTTCTGGATCAAATTTCAACGGATCAGGAAAATACTGGTGATCTCTATGGATAGCGTAGACTGGAATGTCGATCAAGTCACCAGTCTTGAATTCGTGTGTCTTATTATTCACGGTGATAGTAGTATCTTGGTTGCATACTCTGTTTAGAATTATTCCAGCTGGATATAACCTCACTGTTTCTGTAAAATTCAATTTGTGCTTTCAAAATCTTCAATTTAGTATTCAATCTCTTGGAAGATAAGTAATTTACTCTTGCAGAGTTAGCTCGTATTTGGACCCATAATACCAACCGTTGAACACTGCGTCCATATATGGTAGATGATGAAGGGTATCGAAATCAAGCGTTTCTTTACTATTAAGTTCATCTCGCAGCCGTTCCTGAACATCTGGATGTATGGCAAGCATGTAAAGCATGAAGGACATCTCAGTTGCGGAAGTTGCGTACCCATCAATGAAAAACGTCATCGCTTGAGCGACTATGTCCATTAGCGACAAATCTATAAACAATTACCGACTATCAACCATTATATTTTCAAACGTCTCACTTACACCTGGTCAATCATTTTCGTACTGAATAATCATCATCGTCATGGTGTATTTGTTGCTTATTGTACCTACTCACTCTCACTTTTGTCGTGGATTAAATTATGAATGAAATCATCCCTTGAGACTGTTTTGCCTCTTCGTAACTCCAGTATAGATTTGACCAGCTCGTAGAAATAATCATGGCACTTTTTCTGCATGAGTCTGTGAATTACAGTAGAAAGAAAGGTAGTAGTATCTTTCACAATGGCTTAATATTTACTGACATGATTCAGTAATCCATGTATCTAGATCACGGTTTTGTATGCTATACACATGATAAGGCAGTCTTCACAAGAAAGAGTCATTCTGTTACTATCATCTAAAAGTTATCAAAATCTGAATGTAAGCTTCGTCTGCTCATCTTCAATGATTTCCTTGAAAAAACATTACTTCCTAGGTACCTTCGTCAAAACAAGCGGATCCCAAAACTACTTTGACCCATTTGCTAGCGTACGAAATTATGTTATAATGACATACATACCTACTTATAAATATTACATAAGTTTGCTGGAATTTGGGGATAGACTAAAAATGGTCAAAACAGATTTGCAATGAGAATGTTTTCGAAAATTTATTTACCGAATAGTAAGACTTATTGCAATGGCTAGAAAATGAAGAGCCAATTCATATCAGACGACGTATCTACAAACTTACGTTATTTTAAACTTATCGACAACTTGCGGAGCTACACGCCAAAGTAGAAATCTCCAGTTCATATCCAGTATTTTCACCGACATTCGTCTAAATTCCGATTCCTCATCGGCGATACTGCGTGTCTTGATCCCAAAAACGCAGGAGCTCACTATGTCTGTGCTGAATCTGGCACAAAAATCTTTTGCCTGGAATGGAAAAATATAGAGAATGTGTCTTGATTATTTATTTATTATTTGTTTGTTGCATGTTTAATAGAAAACATGTTTTTGATTTTCCCTTTATTCTTGTACCTAACTGTACATAAAAAAGGAAAAAAGTATGTTCTGGAGTCTTTATCAAATAAGTAGCTATCAGTCAACATCGTAATATTTCTTAGTATAACACCTGCCTATCTGGTTGGTCTTTTTTGAATGGTATTTATATTGAGGGCCGTCGAATTAGCTTGTGGACGGGATTAGCGAAAAACATACTCCCGATGCAAGGCTATATGCTCGGTCGGAACTCGGTCGGTTGGAATTACGACGACGAGTGAGGTCCGTCAGTTCTTATCACAATACCCGTCAGCTGAGTGCTACACCTGGCGTACTTCTATTGCATGCTCTAAAGGGAATATGGATTGATACAACATACGGTTATTTCTCCTCAAGGATTAATACAAGATATTTGCAATGATAATGCAATTATTTGCAATGAATATTAAACCGTTGTTTAAATTGACCTCGAACTAAAGAATTTTTGATACCACCCGGATCAATGTGGATGTTTTCCTTTTTGCTCCCAGGCCCGAAAAATTATACCTTTATGATCCTGCGGGGATTAACTCCCTCGTTCCTTTTTGCTCCTCGCTAGTAAATCTAAATATCCCCTTAGGCTCCCCAGGTTCAATTGTATACTCATATAATAATAATTTATTCGCCAGATTCTATATAATGTAATATAATATATTCGTCGAACTCGGCACATTCGTCAATTCAATAAATAATAAAATTCCTAATCGAAGTGTGGACGGATTTTGTACGAAACAACTTTGCAATACTTGTACAGTGAAACTTCCCCATTGTTCAACCTACTAATCCACTTGTTAACCCACTGCTGTTGCTTCTGAATGTTGTTTCTAGGTTGATGTTCTTCATCTAGAGAATGGAGCTTTGGGACCGATCGGCCGATTGGCACCGATAACAGTTCGTCAGAAAACAAAAAGATGTTGGGATGTGGTGAATGTGGAGGTCTTTGTTCAGAAAAGAATGAAACGATTCACAGGCGTTGGTGGTCAATGTAACCTCCGCTGATATACGAGCCCGTTTCGTCAGAGGGAATAAGGCATCATCTGTAGCGTAGTTGTTGTGGAGGTATTCGAGGAACTGTTGAGTGATCAGTGGCGAATTATCGTCGATGCCCGGCTTGTCGAGTACCCATGAGCAGAATACCTCGTCCAATTCGGATTGATCGCAATATGGCATTCCAAAGGCCCAACGAAGCCACTTCCCATTCTCTGTTTCAATCTTGCATTCTCGAGTCAGTCCAAGGTTTTGAATTTTTCTGAACCTGCGAAAGGCAAAAAAAGTACTTCTGGTACATATCTGATGTTTAGGAATGAGCATGACATTGAAAATTAGAAATTGCAAATAATTGCCATGATTGTCTAATGTGAAAGTGACACCCCACAATCTGCGATCTATACAGCTTGGTGCATAGATATCTTGAAGTCCATAAACACATTCTTCTGGTGTATATAACACACCGGTTTCAATCTGACATTTTCCCACAATTGCTTGCAGGCAAGACTGGTAAACTATCTTCTCTTTTGAGGGCAGTAGACAAAAGACTAGCGCGATGTACAAGCCCTGCCATAATATATGCCAAATTTAGTTTATTACTTTAGATATTTAGATAATAGAGAGTTCTTAGTAGTGCGTGAAGTACTTTAAACAATAATCAAAAGTCCCGTCCATTTATATCGACGAACACGAGGCCAGGCATTGAAGATTTGACGGAGTGGCGAATATTATCATACCAGCATCTTGGTCCTCATACAGGAAGAGCTCTTCGCAACGTTTACTGCTTGTATTCATAATTCGGTGGCATTCGAAAACCTCGTTCCCTACATTTCGAAAAATTCCACAAGTTCCGTTTTTTGTCTTGTTGCCATGAAGATCTGCGCAAATTACGGACTTGCCGTATCGTAGGCACAAATTCGGGAAGCTCCTTCATAACTTTTCTGACTAGCTAAAATTTTCGAAAATTCACCTTCGAAAATTAACTACCTCAAATAGGTAGGTACCTACAACTTACCTTTCTGAAGCGGTGTTCCTAAATCTTCACCAGCTTTTCTTTTGACGGAGGTCCGAAGAAAAACTGTAGGTTTTTCTTTCTCGTCGGCTTCATGGGTGTGTTGATCGTTGGCATAAATCACTTCACCATCGAATGTCTTCATATAAGCTCTGCACGAGTACCGAACTCTCCAAGCGCAAGTCCACCTTTCCTCGCCACTTACAATTTCTTGTGGTGCACGAATTTAAAATTACCCCTAAAATATACGTCTCCGCCTTTTTTTCCGCCTCCTTGAGCTATGGATGAGAAGGAGGTATACACTTTCGCTTCCCCGTTCACCTGCGAGGAGCATATCGACATACTCTAAAAGTGACTTTCTCTTTTGTCGGAGCACAAGGAGCATACCGGCATACCCCCAGCAATGTAGGGGGCAATGTACGTCCAGCCGTTCGTTTGCACCGAAAACTTCGTCAACATAATCGTGAAGGAAACGGTATAAATCATAAATAAGCGGTAGATACCAACCATTGTGCTAGGGAACATCTGACTAAAATCACAAATGGCTCATTATAATCGAGTTGGTTGTTGTTCCGAGGTATCATTTGATTTGAAGAGTGATTGTTATTTTGAATTCATTCGATAGGTACCTACTTTACCTACTTTTGGTTTATTATTTTCAATAATGAACCATTGGAATCGAGCATGAAAAAAAAAAATGCTTACCCCCCCCCCAAAATTTGATGGTTTACGTTTCAAGGTATGTAGAATCCAAAACTGCAATAAAAATATTTCTGTCTGTCCGCCGTACGCCGTACGCCGTACGGGCCACTTTTCTTAGTTACCATGAAAAAAAATTGATGAAATTCGGGTTATAGGTTCCGTTCGGCGTCTAGTTGGTCCTCGAAGCTCGACGTTACTGTGAGTCATCTCTAAGGGGTTCAAAATAGGGGTTGGAATTTTCAAAACGCCTATACCATTTTTTTAAGTAAATATTTTTACGGTTTGAAATAGTTCTTGAACTTGCGAGTTTTTAAGACCATCCGGAGCATCGTACGTCCAGCCGTTCGTTCACAGTAAGGCCCCGAAGTTTGCACCGACAGGCATTTTCGACTCCAGTGTGAATGAAATTGTATACAATTCAAACCAAATCTCGTAACCAGAGACGCGCACACAATAGGAAATTTGGCGGAGATAAAATCATTGGTAGGGATCACCTGATTATATTGGCGGAGTATGAAGTCGAGTTGGTTGTTCTGTGATATTATTTAATTTGAAAAATGATGGCTCTTTTGGAGTTTGTTGGTAGGTAGTGAAACTTGAACAAACGTTGAAGTATTATTTATGGGTAAATTATTACTACGGTAAATCATTACTCAACGGTTAATTATTACACAATGGTTCATTATACCATCTACGTAGAAGGGGCTGGAGTTTGTTGGTATGTACTTTTGCAACTTTTTTCACTCCTCATCAACAATTTCTTTTCAGAACTTCATTATGTGTGCTTCTTTTTGTTAGGTACTGTTTGTCATCGGCAGAATTATTTTAGCAACATTTAACTCGTGATTTAGGTAGGTACCTAGTAACGAGTACGGGGTTCGGTACTAACCTACGAAGGGTCTGCGATCTACATAATATGTATAGAATAGTACATATCATATTATATAGACGGGTAATCTATACATAGAGCTGTGATCTGTAACAGAAGGGTATTCTATACAAAATAATAAACCGTTGTGCAGGGATTTGCAGCGTTTTTAAACTTGAACAAATAATAATGTTATGCTTCGAACTAAATCACTCGCGAAGAAATCGTGGAAACCCATTTCAAAGAAAAATGGAGTTATTGAAAAAATAGTATATTTCCACTAATACACGAAAAACGCAAAAAACACTGGTATACCGGTTTTGGTGATCAAACCATCGTCAGTAACACACAATGTTATGCTTCATGAATATCAACGAATAATATTAATGATAGAATTCTTGAATCCATCGCATATTTATGAAATTTGTGGCAGAGTCCCACTTCGGGGTTTGTAAAGGAATACTTCTGGAAATCTTTGGGCTTATCCTTCTGCAAAGCCCACAAAATGTGGATGGAGTATGGTGAATTGCTCAGCGCATACTACCAGTACTCGCTCTCCTAGCGCATATGACTGATAGTGAGGAAAGTGACGGTGGACCCTCGAGAATCCCCCTAGTATATACTAGCGATATTATTACCAGTTAAGCAGGGATATCGATTAGGCTTTAGCCGAAACGACCCCATCTTCACCGGAAAAACAAGCGACTCGAGAACTGCCACCGTCACAAATGTGATGTGTGCTGCGCATGTTTATGAAATCTGATGTGTGCGGCTGGCTCCTGTACTCGATTTAGGGCTCTCTTGTGGATGGCATGAGGGTAGGTATTTACCGCAGAAAACAGTGATCTACGCATAGAAGGGGCGTTTGTAGGTAAACCGTTTTGTAATAATCTGCAGTGTTTTTAACTAGTCTTTGTTGTTATGGGTGTAGAGATCTTATATGAGTTTATTTTCTTATTAATTGGTAGGTAACTGTTGAAAAGTGGAATTATTTATTCCTTTTTTATTTTGTATGACATCACTCTGCAGTTCATTGCAAGTGTACCTACATCTGTGTCATTTTCTTACATTTTTTTCTTGGCCGTTTTTAAATGTCTGCAAATTAGTATTTTTTGACTATTGTCTATGCACCCTGTGATTCTCGACGAATGCACAAAGCACTTACCACAAAATGATGTTGGGAAGTTTGCATATAAATATGTAAGCTGATTGCTGCAAGTTGTAATATGGCTATTTCCCTTCATTTTTCATCTGTATTTTCTCCATCGTGAACCAATAACGGAACATACACATCTTTTTGTATTTTAATGCAGAACGTGAACAATCTATGCTGATCAAATTAAAATTTAAAAAATGAAGAAATCACACATCAAAAAGCATGAGTTTTTTAGTGAATTTTCAGTTTCAACAGTTGCGGCCAATCACCCCAGCCTGCAATTCCTGCTCACTTTACTTTGTTTACGTTACCTACGAATTGCCTTTCTGAATCCGGAACAATTTTCTAGTTTCAATTCATTTTCGGCATACATTATGAAGTTGCACCTCTGTTCCTCGAAAATTAATTCTGCGGCTTAACTGTTCAAAAACTCCGGAATCCCCGAAAAACGCATGCTTCTTGATGTTTTATGTAACTTATCAGAAAATGTTCATTTTTTTGTCATAAAAATATTTTCTCCATGTTTTACATTAAAATACAGAGAAATTTGTGTGTACCATCATTTTTTACGACGAATAAATCAATTGTAAAATGAAATAGTCAAATTTCAACCTATCGTTGAGGTAGAGGGTGTTTTTCCGAGCCCTGAAGGTTCCTTGGACGAAACAATCGGAAACGAGGTCACCATTCTTCGATGTAGAATCATCGGCAAAAATTTGGTCAAAATCTGTGACCCCAGCCTCTCTTTGTTAGTCGGATTAGCGACAAGTTCCCCACTCCTCTCACTTCTCTCTGTGGATCGTTCCCACTTTTCTCTCGGTTTACTCTGTGTGTGTCAGAGAACTAAATTCACGGGTGTTCTGATAATTATTTTTGATAGCATTAATTAATATCTACACGTTAATGAATACTTACATCGAATTTCTTTCCCATATGTCCATTCAGTTGTGTTACTAGCTCATCTTTCACTTCTTCCACGTAACCATACAACTTCTTCAGCTTACTTGCTGTATGATTATGAGTTTGTACTCTGCGTGTTTCTTTCCATCTGCCAAGAAAACCAGTAAATCACGAGTACCTAACATTAGTGGCATTTTCATCGTGGATAGTCATTACTTCAGTTGACTCAACATCCAGTGTATTTTTAGGCCCCGACTACTTCCTAAAAAGAGAGAAGAAACGGGATGATGATTATAGCTTACTCTTGATCTTTTAGGAAAAATGGATTGCGACCGAAAATGGGATCAGCATCTCGACTGATGGACCTGCCGTTGTTTCGAAAGCTGTTGAAATCGCTGATTAAAACGGCTTTAATCAAGTCCAAGTCTTTGACCATGAGAGTTGGAGATCTCATTGCGAAGTACCCAATGACTGGTTCATTCGGAAATGCACTGCAATAATGAATAAATCAGGTAGGATGTCTGTTCGATTGAAATGCGTCAAAATGGCATACAACACTGGTTAAAATTATGTTCGGATTAATAGAATCGTAATTATCGTCCTCATGCATGGTTTGAAATATTGATAGTCCTCACTCTTGATATTTCCAATACTCGTGTAACAGTAAGTACCAAATTAATATAAGAAATGTTTACCTTCCCTCGGAATTTTAGACAATGTATAGGATAGTACATTATGATAAAAATAATAAACCGTTGTGCAGGGATTTGCAGCGTTTTTTTACGTTATTAAAAATTTGCCTTGAGCCAAAAAATTTTTCGTATGCACCGTTCGTGTTCACCGAAAACCTTCGTCAACACGATCGTGAATCAAACGGTATAAATCCAGCCCGGATATCATCACTAGGGAGCACCTAATCAAGGACGGCTGTATGAAGTCGAGTTGGTTGTTCTGCAGTATTATTTCATTTGATAAGTGATGGACTATTGGATTTTGTTGGTAGGTACCTACTTCTGAAACTTGAACGAACTTTGCAGTATTATTGGTGGGTAAATAATTACACAATGGTAAATTATTACCCAACGGCAAATTATTACATAACGGTAAATTATTACATAACGGTAAATTATTACACAACGGTTGATCTACCAAGAAGCGGCTGGATTTTGTTGATCGGCGCTTTTGCAACTTAGCTAACCGTTGAAGTATTATTGTCAGCAAGTTATCACACAACGGATGATTATCCTTGACCACGAGGGTAGGAACTGACCACAGAAAACAGTGGTCTACGCAGAAGAGGCATCTATTTCACTCCACATCAACAATTTTCCTTCAGAACTTCATTGTTTGCGTTTCTTTTTGCCATTTTAGTTACTGTTTGTCATCGACAGAATTATTTTAGCAACATTTAACTCGTGATTTAGGTAGGTGGTACCTAGTAACGAGTACGGGTTTACGTTCTAACGTATGGAGGGTCTGCGATCTACATAATATGCATAGAACAGTACATATTATTATATTATATAGACGGGTTATCTACACAGAGAGCTGTGATCTGTAACAGATGGGTATTCCGTACAAAATAATAAACCGTTGTGCAGGGATTTGCAGCGATTTTCTGTTTATACAGCGCTGTATTTCAGTATTCAGCCGTACTATCGATAAGTTTCTGAAAACCTCTAAATCCGATAGTTTATATCACTAGCATACGCTAATACAGGTGATATTTCCGGAAAACCTAAGCCAGGCTGAACGACACCCTCACCGAATACTGGTCGTGGAGTTTGAGGTTTACACGTGATACGGGTATAAAAACGTAAATTTCTTGAAATTCTATACTACACATAAATTTGTAGAGTCTTACTTGTATATCCTCTGGCACACAATTGCCATGTTGGTGTTCCCTATCACAACGTCCTTGAGGTTGCCGAAGAACAACGTCGGTTCCACATAAGGGATTCCTTTCTTCTTCCAATGGGCGTTGTTCCATCGGAGCCAAACGACAATTGCCGTGATGACCGCGATGAATATCAGGACTCCGTCCCACACCATGTTATGTCTTGCTAGAATTATGAGGCACTGGAATTGGAGAAAGCATAGGGGTTGAATGATTGATCGAGATTGTATTTTTGTGTTGATACCGATTGGGCCCGGAACTTTGTGTTTTCCTATGACTCGCTTCTGACGACGTTGAAAGAGAAAGATTAAAACTGAGTGAACACCCCCTTGAATCCCTTACTTTGTAGGATTATTTTGTAGGATTTTATCAAACCATCACCCCTCCCCACTCACCTATGAGAAATAACTCAATAAGTTTTGACAATCATGCTAATATCTAAAACCAGAAAAAGATTTTTTCGTATTCGATTATTTTTCATTTTATTCCCTGGTTTCTCTCAACTTATACGGTTGCATTAGACATTCCCGAAGTTTATTGCTCAACTTTGTCCTAAAACTGAGACGTTTGCAAGAAGAAACATGAAATTTATATGTAAATTGGACAAGAATTTGATCACATAATATATTCTGATTCGCACACAAAATAGTACGAGAGCCCACGGCGGTTTTTGCACCTCATAAGACGGAAAAGGATTGACGTCTCAATTTTATTAGGACAATCCTCGTGGTAATGAAAACATCTGGCGCCCGCAGAGGTGCTGTTTAAGCTGAACACGTTTTCAGAACTAGCAAGTCCCGACGAAATTAGCCTCAACGGAAGTAGATACTCATAAATTATGCGTCGAGGAGTTGATTTTATGACCTTGAAACTGAATCTTACATGCCGGGCAGGATTTCCGATGGTGTCAGGAAACCAGACTACAAATAATTAAATTCCAACATTCGAACGTAACTTAAGAACGCATAAGAGGCAAGAATTTCAAACGGCTTCTTGTTTTGGTTTATTATTCTCTGAATAATGCACCTATGTAATCGCTCAGCAAAAAATTTTTATAACCCCCCCTCAAACTTTTTTCTTTTCCGTTTCAAGGTGCGTAGATTCAAAAAATGCTATGTCCGTCCGCCGTACGCCGTCCGCCGTATCACGTGTACAGGCTTAATTTTCGGTCTAAAAAAGTCGTTCTTTCGCACACATGCTCTATTTGGGCCCTAGTTGTGTCCCGAAACTTTTCAGCCCGATCGGAATATACCCAGGGGTGTTGTGAGTGAAAATGTGTGTAAAAATAGGTACTTTTTGCGTTTTAGCAACATGTTGGTAACATGAGCTTTTGAGGTATCGTTTTCCATGTTTTTGGGGACGAGAAGATCGAATATGAGGTCGATTTTGGCCAAGGAGTGGAAAATTGAGGTTGTACCAGATGTTCAGCTCCCAAAATTGATTTTGTATGAGTGAAAAACCTGCGAAATCGTCTGAAATCACCATCAGTTTGTAGAATAACACTAGAAAAAGTGTCAACACGTGGATCAAGACGATTAAATGGCACTACCAATGGTCAAAGATAATTTAAAAAAAAAGAAAAAAGTAGCCTACCTAATTCGTGTTTTGGGGGCCAAAATTGGTGGAAACCATCAGGAATAGCTATTTCAATTATTTCACATGAAACAAACAATAAATGTACAGCCAACATTTCTGTAGAATAATAAACCCCATGTGACAAGGACTTTGCAGCGTTTTTTCCCCATCACTACAAACTGAATTCCACTTCGACAGACCGAATTTTAGGTGCCATAACTACATCAGACACCCACATTTAAAATTCGTTTCAAAGCCTACCTCATAATGTGGGGGCACGCATAAATTTTACGTCAAGTGGCATCTTACCCTGAAATTGAATCCTCCTGGCCAGACAAGATTTTCCTTGCCGTTAGGGCATCAGACAGCAATTTAAATCTCGAGTATGTTACGAAATAAATGTAACATACTATATATACCTATCCCATGTATGTATCTATGTATGTATGTATGCATGTATCTATACATACCTATCTCAAAAGAGGGAAGAAAAGTTTAAATGGCATTTTGGTTTATTATTTTCTATGATGAACCTGTGAAATCTAGCATGAGAAACAATGTAACCTCCCTCCTTCCGTTTGTACATACTTCGCACTTTCCTACTCTGAACCAAAATTAATTAAATTTGGTTTGTAGGTCTCATTTCGGGTCTAGTTGGTCCGCGAAGCTCGGCGTTAATGTCAGTCACCTCTTGGCGTGAAAAATAGGGGGTTGACATTTTCAGAACGTCCTAGTTCGATAACTTTCGCTAAAAGGGAATGGTGTGGTGGGGGTTGAGGGGGGGAATTCTGTAAAGTAATAGCCATTTCAGGCTGGGCCTTTTTGTCTGACTGCCCAGCCAGCGTCGCAGACGTGATCAGTTTTCCTTCATGAGAGGATCAGAATTTTATCTGATCATTCCGCTCTTGGCTACTCATTGCCACACCCCGTTGAGTGGACAGGTGACACCACATGACCCAACAGCTTCATGGGTCATACTTGGACATGTCAGCATGAGCCACCCATCCAATTACTAACCACGCTCGAGGTATGTTAACTTCGGTGATCTCACTGGAACCGGTTTATTCCACCTGATGAGGCCGTTGGTTGGTTGGAAGGGAACGGTTTTTAAATTGCTTCTGAACTTGAGGATTTTTCAGAGCACTAGCAGCATTATTATAAACCCAGCCAAACGCCCTGAAGTTTGGCTTCGTCAATATGAGTTTGAATGATGTGGATTTGGATTTTGTTTAAATTATGTAATTTTTTGCCAATTAATTTGTTGATATTTACACGTTTGTTGTTCAATCATCCAAATCAAACGAATCATCCAAATTAGGTGAGAATGTGTGAATAGGTCGATGGCCCTACTTAAGTTCAACCACCATCAGAATTTCAAAAATCCCGGGTGGAGTGTTTGTGGGGCCGAAATAGCGTTTACAGGAGATGAAGGTGGTGGAGAACAAGAGGCCGTTTGAAACTGTCTTGCCTCTTATCAGGTAAACTGTGTTCAAAATTTAAAAGTTAAATTGCTATCTCGTTTTCAAACACTACCGGAAATCCTGTCTGGCAAGTGAGATCTAGCTTCAGGGTGAAAATACGAACGAGGTACTTGACGAAAAATTTATGAGTAGTTACCTCTGATGCGGTGAGTTTCGTCGCAACTTGCAAGTTTTGAAAATTTATCCAGCCTAAAAAGCACCTACTATGCGGGCGTCAGACGTTTTCTTGAACACGGGGGTGGTGCCGATCAAATTAACAGGTCAATCCTTTTTCCTGTTATGAGGTTAGGTACAAAACCCGCCCTGGGCTCCCGGATTACCATTATTAAACTATGATTTTCCCCCCAAATTTTCAGACCAGGTTATAAAATAAGACACATAGAGTAAACAGTCTACAACGTGTTATCATCCAATAATTTTTAGTTCTCAAATGTTCATTACATAACATGTTAGCTTATTGTCTTGTGGAGGTATAAATAATCTCACCTCAGGGTGTAGTAAGGTGTACTCCGATCTGTCTCGTGCGACGTAGAGGGGACGAATGGAATGAGGCTGGTGATAGCAGCCTGTTATTGGTGTCGGCCTACCAATAGGAGTTGAAGGTCATTCATTACGTAGAAGAATCTTAGTTTTTATTTATTTCTGCACAGAGGTTTTGTCAGAATGAGATGTATCATGTGAAGTATAATGCCTGCTACGATTTTTGATGCAAAATACTGATTATAATATAATCAATAGATTAATAGTTATTACACTAGGTAGGGGACCGGGGAGTCCGAGAGAGCTAGAGCGTCCGATCTGTATATCCCCGTTTAGTATAAAACTACGAGGCTTCTCTGGTTCTTGTTTCGAGCGGGCAACAATACAAGCTTTGGAAAGCTTGCATGTGCTTACCGACCAGCGATTATTAACTCTTCATGCGTGAAACCTACAAGGACTAACGTTCAAATACCAGTTGTGTCTCAAATCGTGCGAGTAAAAAGTTCCCCCGGGGTATACCAAAGGGCTAAATCCAGGGTTATACACATAATTTTAAAAAATATATAATAATATATATTACCCATATAATTACACTAGGTAGGTAGGTACCAAATATTATTCGGCAAGCAATAGTAACTATACTCAAGTCGCTGTGAATAAATTAATGATAGCTATACTTTCCGTTAATCGCCAAAGCAAACTCACAAGAGAATGCTGTGTACGTCAACAGAAAGGTGTGTCCCAAAAATGATACGGTACCTATCCTACCTATGCAGAGAATAAAATAATAGGTATACCTACTTATACATTTGTTAAGTTAGTTAAGCATTAGTTTGGTGCTACGCTGCATGTAATGGTTATAGCAGTCTTCACTACTATGTTGAATCAGATATCCGTCTTCCGTGTCCGAAACTTGTCCATGCCATGCACAGTTACTACCCTATGGACTTGTATGCTCATTTCACTGTCGAATGCATGCGCCTACCTAAGTATAATACATGACTTAAATGTCATTGATTCGCGTACCTAATCTTTGATCTACTTACTACAAAGTTCCAGAAGGAGCTCGCATGCCGAATTCCGAAGTTCTATACTTTTTTAAACAGGCAAAATGCTGTCCACGGCGGAGGCCGTCGTACGGCCGGACGGACAAACTATTTATTGACATAGGTTGTATTACGAGTTTCCCATTCTGCCTCATTTGAACAAAGGTACAATAATTGTTTGATTTCCTGGTCGATTCGAAATGTCAATGATATTATTAGGTACTGAGGATAAACCAAAAGTTTATTGAAACATTGATACGTCCTCCCAAATTTGTAGGTGGGTATGTACTGGGCTGATATATATAAATATTCACAAGATAGAAACTTGATAACCAACGTTTTTGGTTTATTATTTTCAATAATGAACCATTGGAATCGAGCATGAAAAAAAAATTCTTACCCCCCTCAAAATTTGATGGTTTACATTTCAAGGTATTTTATTGTTTATTTTTACCAAAAAAATTAAGTTAGGTACTAATTTTTATGACATCTCAATCTTCAATAACATTATTGCTTCAACTAGTCGTTGGAGAATAATGACAACTGATATTTTTTTGTCAAAACATTCAAACGCTAGGAAAAATTGTGAATGCGGTGATGATTGTGGGAAATTGTGCCAGTGATTGTAATTTACTCTCTCATTGTGTTGCTAGCGAACCGTTACTGCCCAACACATTAGTCACTCTATGAACTTCTAGTCGCTGTTTTTGACGTACCTACCTGCATACATCGCGCCCCATTGTTCATCCACGACCGGAAAAAATCCATAACTAGAAAGCGAGTCAACTGTGCTGCTTCTTCTCCACCATAAGTAGCAATACATGATCAAAAACCCGAAGTCCAACTAAACTGATTATTCGGCTAGGTTCCAACTGCATTAGTTTAATGCACGTTTATGAGAGGTGGATTAATATTTATCTACATTATGTTTTAGACAATTATTTTGTGTGAGTACATCTTGTATGTAAGAGTAACCCCTCCACAGGCAAAGCCGAAAAGGAAGGTTTCCGTGGCAAAATCGGCTTTAAAGCCCATTATTAAGTGAACAAATACAGATCAAAAAAGTTGCAAACGTACCTACCAACAAACTCCAGCCCCTTCTACGTAGATGGTATAATGAACCGTTGTGTAATAATTTACCGTAGTAATAATTTACCCATCAATAATACTTCAACGTTTGTTCAAGTTTCACTACCTACCAACAAACTCCAAAAGAGCCATCATTTTTCAAATTAAATAATATCACAGAACAACCAACTCGACTTCATACTCCACCAATATAATCAGGTGATCCCTACCAATGATTTTATCTCCGCCAAATTTCCTATTGTGGGCGCGTCTCTGGTTACGAGATTTGGTTTGAATTGTATACAATTTCATTCACACTGGAGTCGAAAATGCCTGTCGGTGCAAACTTCGGGGCCTTACTGTGAACGAACGGCTGGACGTACGATGCTCCGGATGGTCTTAAAAAACTCGCAAGTTCAAGAACTATTTCAAACCGTAAAAATATTTAAGTAAAAAAAGGTATAGGCGTTTTGAAAATTTCAACCCCTATTTTGAACCCCTTAGAGATGACTCACAGTAACGTCGAGCTTCGAGGACCAACTAGACGCCGAACGCAACCTATAACCCGAATTTCATCAATTTTTTTTCATGGTAACTAAGAAAAGTGGCCCGTACAGCGTACGGCGTACGGCGTACGGTGGACAGACAGAAATATTTTTATTGCAGTTTTGGATTCTACATACCTTGAAACGTAAACCATCAAATTTTGAGGGAGGGTAAGAATTTTTTTTTTTCATGCTCGATTCCAATGGTTCATTATTGAAAATAATAAACCAAAACGCTGCAAATCCCTGCACAACGGTTTATTATTTTGTACAGAATACCCTCCTGTTACAGATCACAGGTCTCCGTATAGATAACCCTTCTATATAAGATATGTACTATTCTACACATATTATGTAGATCGCGGACCCTCCGTAGGTTAGTACCTAACCCCTTACTCGTTACTAGGTACCTACCTAAACCGTTGTGTAATAATTTACCTGTATACGGAGACAGAATAATGAACCGTTGTGTAATAATTTGCCCATCAATAATACTTCAACGGTTGGTCAAGTTGCAAAAGTACCTATCAACAAAATCCAGCCCCTTCTTGGTAGATGAGCCATTGCGTAATAATTTACCGTGGTGTAATAATTTACCGTTGTGTAATAATTTACCGTTGTGTAATATTTTGCCTTTGTGTAATAATTTGCCATTGTGTGATAATTTACCCATCAATAATACTTCAACGGTTGTTCAATTTGAAAAAGTACCTATCAACAAAATCCAGCCCCTTCTGGGTAGATGAGCCGTTGTGTAATAATTCACCGTTGTGTAATAATTTGCCTTTGTGTAATAATTCACCCATCAATAATACTTCAACGGTTGTTCAAGTTGCAAAAGTACCTATCAACAAAATCCAGCCCCTTCTGGGTAGATGAGCCGTTGTGTAATAATTTACCGTTGTGTAATAATTTACCGTGGTGTAATAATTTACCGTTTTGTAATAATTTGCCGGTGTGTAATAATTTGCCATTGTGTAATAATTTGTCATTGTGTAATAATTTACCCATAAATAATACTTCAACGTTTGTTCAAGTTTCAGAAGTACCTACCAACAAAATCCATTAGTCCATCACTTGTCAAATAAAATAATATCGCAGAACAAACAACTCGACTTCATATAGCCATCCTTGATTATAATCAGATGCTCCGTAGTTATGATATCCAGGCCGGATTTATACCGTTTGATTCACGATCGTGTTGATGAAGCTTTTTGGTGCTCACGAACGGCTGGACGTACGATGCTCCGCGTGGTCTCAAAAAATATTTTAGCTCAAGACAAATTTAATAACGTAAAAAAACCATACCCTTCTATCGGAAGTTTTCGAGCTACGGCGTTCTGAAAATTTCAACCCCTATTTTGAACCCCTTAGAGATGACTGGCAGCAACGTCGAGCTTCGAGGACCAACTAGACCCCGAACGGAACCTATAACCCGAATTTCATCAATTTTGTTTCATGGTAACTAAGAAAAGTCGCCCGTACGGCGTACGCCGGACAGACAGAAATATTTTTATTGCAGTTTTGGATTCTACTACATACCTTGAAACGTAAACCATCAAATTTTGAGGGGGGGGGGGGTAAGAATTTATTTTTTCATGCTCGATTCCAATGGTTCATTATTGAAGATAGTAAACCAAAAGCGAAGTGTGTGGCAGTATAATATGTAGCTTCCACACATCGTTACTTCAGTTCACATAATTCGTTGATGTACCCTCAATTTATACTAGGTATACGGTACCTATCCATTACATACCTAGCCATTAAATAAAACACGCCTCAATAGTATCTGTGTTTCAATATAAGACATCGAGCGAAGTCTGCTCATGCGCAAAATATAATTATAGTTAATCGCATATGCTTGTGAGGTATGCGGTAAAACATCTAATAGCATCTAATATAATTGAAATCGGTAGAACATAACCGGGGATTGTAGTGTTATTTTAACAATCACTGTGATATTAGTTGAGGACTATCAGAGACCCCAGCATGATCCCTGAAAATGTCGGTTAGTCCGGAGGAATGAAACTAAAATAATATAAATATAAGCTTCACACGCACGCGCCATCGCCTTCATTACTATCATTCCGAACGATATGAAATTCATGAGGGACCATCACGGACCAAAAATATCGGAGAAATCGGATTCCTAGAACCCAAGATTTCGGAGTTGCAAGGTCTTCATCGTTTCCTCATGTGCAGACACTACCATGATTCCGATTGTGATGCAATTCATTGGAGTCTGTCAGATACCCGGTCTGCAAGATCTCTGCAAATTAAAAAAAAAAGAAGTGGAATAGAACCGGAGTTATAGAAGTGTAAGGAAATTCATGTTTGCATGTGCAGTATATTTTTCCGGTCGTATTTTGATGAAATTTCTGGATCTGTCAACGAACCCTTACAACCTCCAGATTTCAGTTCGTATGAACTGACTTAAGTTAAGACAATTTATTAGTTATGGTGGCTACAAGGCATTGGGTTCAGGCAGACTGAAAGACAGAAACTGAACCAAATTTGTTCCTTGATGTCAAAAATGCAAAATGCGAAAGGGAATTTTGATTTTTGCGGGCATCCGATTTTTTCCCCGACTTGAATGAGAACGAGGCTTCCCAACTTTCTCAATGCTGAAAACCTGTATAATTTGGTTTCCATCTAATTTTGCTAGGATTATTATTTAACTGTCGCACTTTTGCTCATCTCCATGCATTACTGCCCTTGCAGATGAGCAATGCGTACCTACATACGTTTCTAATTTTAGTCATCCCTTGAACTATGTTAACGTTTAGCAGAAGATGCCAACATATTAATTTGTTGTCTTCACCAGCGTCCCAAGAAGTCCTAATCACTAGTTCCATTTTGCATGAGAGGGTATTTCGAACGTCCTGCGGTTTCCGTAAAGAGTCTTAGTCACAAACTTGTTCTGCCGTTTCGCATTTCTATTGTCATCCACACGAACTAATTAATCTACATCAGTGCTGGTATTTGTGTTGTGCACAGCTCATCAACTTCCCGACGCTCTTACCACCTCCGCCTTGATCCCGTTTCCCGTCCCGCCTCGTCTACCCACTAGCTATAGCCATCAGCGATGGCAGTGGTTTGCCGAGGCAAACTAATTCAATGGGGAAGCATTTCTCTCCGTCTTTGAGAAAAGCGGTTGCCTGGTAATTAGCGCTGGTTTGGTAAGTGATATCAACGGCCTTGCTTGTCTATTTGTACACCGTTTTATACATTCGCTACTTCCACTTCTGCAATTTTCGTGAGGTTCCTTTGCCTTTCAAGTAACTACCTATATAAAACTTCATCTCAATTTAACATTTCTATTTAATAGTACCTACTTACACTCAAAAGGTGCATCCTTCATTTGACCTCATAAAAATGAGGAAATTCTAAAAATGTTTTATCATTATAAGAAACTTTGATCGTTAATTGAGGGAATCCTGAATCATGAACCTCCCTCCTATCGAGGGGTGTTCCTGAAATTGACTGTGAGTTTGTCATTGATCAGGAGAAAACACTAGCCTGGTTTGATCAAAAAGTTTCCTTCAAGAAATCGAAATTTTGAGATCATACAGCTTGCATCCGCAGTTGGACATTCGAGTACGAGTACGTTGAGTACCTAGTTGAGGGGAGACTCACATCGGCCCCGGATCGGATATACTTGCATTTCATTGTACCAAATCTGCGAGTGATTAAGTACCTACGTGTAATCAATGGTGTTCGCGATGGCTCACATTTGCACATATCTCAATGACTGAACTGACGTTCCATATACCGCAGATCGATAGCCATTTATATGTAACCCCACGCGAATCTCTGGCTTTGGCTATATGATGAAAGCGTTTGCCATGGTGTGGCAGGTACTTAGATTATCGTAACCATTGCATAATCAACGCTAATACGAGTGGTAAGAATTTCGCGTTGCACATACGCAAAATAAAAAGACAGTCTGACTTGGAAAATTTGCATAAAGAACCATCTAGGGCCCAACTAGCACCTGACCTCAAAATTTCATCTCATTGTGACCCTTCCATTTTGCTTCCGAGTCTGCAAGGCAGCGGAAGCTTTGTTTTCACTATCGAAATGAAAAGTTTTTCCTTGCCACAGCCATAACTTCCACAATTTTGATCCGATTTCAATCAAATTTTCAGGAATTGTGTGGGTTTAGCGCTAATGAGATTTTCTCGTTACGACCATAACTCCCTAAATTTTGAACGGATTAGGGTCAGATTTTCATGGATGATGCAGGTAAGGTCCCTTGAGGTGCCATACGACATTCATCATGATTGAATCAGCGGTGGCAGTGGCAGTGACAAATTGTTTGTGCTCCAAAATCAAAATTTCCACTTGCATTTTGCGTTTCAGGACCTCCTGAAGAAATTTGGTTTCGTTTCTGTCCGTCCCTCTGTCTGTCCATCTGTCTGTCCATATTTCCTTGCCACAGCCATAACTTCCAAAATTTTTATCCGATTTCAATCAAATTTTCAGGAACTGTGTGGGTTTAGCGCTAGATGATCCCCTATAAGTTTCATCGTGATCGAATCAACGGTAGCTTCTACACTAGCGATATTTTCTTGTTACGAGCATAACTCCATCAATTTTGAACGGAGTGGGGTCAGATTTTCAGGGATGATACGGGTAAGGACCCTTGAGGCGCCATACGACATTCATCATGATTGAATCAGCGGTCGCAGTGGCAGTGGTAAATGGCGGGTTTAAATCTTCTTTGCCCCCGTGCTTTGTATTGCCCAAAAACAACGATTTTTTTTCAATTTTTGGTTGCCCAGCGTTCTATCGTCATGAGCATGGCGAACCGGTCATTTCTAGTTTTCTGAAAATTTAATGGTGACATACGTGAAGGCCACGAAGAAGCTTCTGTGCCATGTCCTTGGCAGTGTATTTTCGTACAGTTCTCGTTTCAGGGATTTTACACACTTAGACAGACACGGAACCAAATTTGTTCAGAGAGGTCTTGAATTCAATGCAAGTGGAAATTTTGACTTTTAGAGAGCAAACCGTTTTTCTTCTCACAAGTGATTACGCTTCCGCTACCCTGATGGACGCGGAAGAATGATTGTATCAAGTGATATTTGAAATTAACTAAACAACGCTGCAAATTATCACACAACGATTTATTATTTACCTGCATAGATGCCCCTTCTGCGTAGATCACTGTTTTCTATAGTCCGCACCCTCGAGCTCTCCCAGGAAAGCCCTAAATCGAGTATAGGATCGGCCCGGGAATTAAAGTTTCATACAAATGCGCGGGAATTAATAATTCAATCATTCATCATTCATCAATTTTTGTAGTTTTTCATGAAGGATAAGGTAAATAATAAACCGTTGTGTAATAATTTACCTTTATAGATGCCCCTTCTGCGAACATAGTATAATAAACCGTTGTGTAATAATTTCCGTTGTGTAATAATTTACACGATAATAAACCGCTGTGTAATAATTTACAAATAATAACCGTTTTGCAATAATTTTATAGATAATAATTTATTGGATTAATATTATTATTATTAATTATTAGGATTTTATTTAATAGGTGCCCTAAATCGAGTACTGAGCCAGCCCGAGAATTGAATTTCATAAACATGTTATTCTTGGAACAACATAAATATAATATATTATATTCACTTTACAAAAATGTACCTATCAACAAAATCCAAGAGCCATCATTTTTCAAATGAAATAATATCACAGAACAACCAACTCGACTTCTTACTCCGTGAATATAATCAGGTGTTCCCTAGCAATGATTATCTCGGGCCAATTCCAAATTGTTGCCGCGTTCCTGCAATGATATCTGGGCTGAATGAATACAATTCCATTCACCCTCCTGTTGACGAAGCCTGTCGGTGGAAACTTCTGGGCGTTACTGTGATCGAACGGCTGGACGTGCCTCCGGGGGGTCTCAAAAAACTCTCAAGTTCGAGAACTACCTAAAAACTTGAAAACATTTAAGGTAACGGCGTCCTGGAGATTTCAAGCCCTATTTTAGAGATGCCTGACAGTAACGCCGAGCTTCGCAGACCAACTAGACCCCAAGCGGGACCTACAACCCAAATTTCATCAATTTTGGTTCATAGTGACTAAGAAAAGTACGGCGTATGGACAGACATTTTTTGTATTGCATTTTCGGATTCTACATAACTTGAAACGGAAACCATCAAAATAATTTTGAGGGGCGGTTAACAATTTTGTTTCATGCTCGATTCCAAACGTTCATTATTGAAAGTAATAAACCAAATGCATGAGTTCGAAGATGGGAAACATCTAAGCAACAATTCCGTAAAAATTGCTCTAAAAAAAGTGTCATTCTGAAGCCAATGAGGTGGGACGGATCTCGTGAAATCAATAAAAGTACAGGAAGGTGGTAATTTTATTTCCGATGACAAACGAATATTTGAATGGTATAAGAATGTTGGAGGACAAAAAGCGATCAAATTTGGCTTTATGAATCCAAGTTGCTAGAATAAAGTTTTCCATTGCCTGATAGTAACACCGGTAATACCTGGGAAATGATCTATAGCTAACTCTCCTATACCTATTCGAGTTAGTGAAAAGTTTCTTGACCTTTCACAGTAGTTTAGAAAAAAAATCGACAACGACTCGAGTCGAATTCGATTAATTCAAACAGACCTCGTTGAAGACGCTCGAGGCTGGAGATGTTAACAGCGCAGGAAAAAATAAAAAATCTGCTTAATAGTTCGGTGTGGTTAATTAGCAAAATCCGGAGAGGAACGACGAGAGGTTCTGCCCTACGGCACGTGGGAACTGGAAGGACCGGGCAGTAACTTACCCACGGCGGTCATTTCCTCCGCGGATTCCCCTAATTGTTCCTGCAATAGCCCGGAGGGACTTCTGGGAGAGAAGCGGGAGGAGGGATAGAACGCTATACACACGAAACCGGGTGGGGGCAATTGCGGGCAGGAAGTTGGTCACCCCCGGTCACTATATATTCTCTATAACTTGCTTTGCTCGGCGCAAACGGAACAATGAAGACGGTTCTGTTGTGTACCTTGATTGCAGTCAGCGCCTGCTTCGCTTATGACTTTTCCGACCCCGAATTCAGTAAGTGGCATTTCAATTGTCATCGTTGGGTTTCCCCTTCAATTCAAATATATCCCTACCGTGTTGTTAGTTTTATTTAATTTATTTAATCTTCATTTACATAATTTACTCAGTTGAAAAATAACATGTTCGAATGTATTATATTCAAACTGAATTTATAGGTATCGCTGCATGCTATGATTTCTACTATGACTAGACCATTGTGATCGATCAGACACTTATTGCTTAGAAAGAGGCCATTGGCCCGTGACACCTAGCAAAAATCGTTGGTAGCTCACCAATACCGAGTATACAGAGCTTGATCAGTTTTAGCACATTTCCGAAGAAAGTTGAGCTGTTGGAATGGGTACAATCATTCAAGTACCTAGTCATGAATTTTGGAACATGTTCGTCGATAGAAATCCATTTCAGGGCATTCTTAATTCAACCCTCGATTGTAACAAAACTGTGTACATATTATGTAAATCTGTGTACAATATGTATGTATTTATATCTATATAAATACATACTTCATAAATAGGTACTCTTCATAAATAGGGTACCTACCCATAGGTCGGTGCCCTATACCTACATATTTATGAAAATTAGGTATTCTGGGAGTTGATGGGCGAGTAATGTGGCCTCCGAGAAAAGCTCAATTACCTACAACTTTGAAGATCATTAGGCGTTTATATTAAGCTAGGCACACCGATTGAACGGGAAGGAGTCAACTCTGTGCCATAAACACTCCGCTTCCCAGAACAAACCAGCAAAGATAAGGTGACAGGGACCGAATGGTTCGTATGGCACTTTCCGAACCTTCCCTTACCGAAATGCTGAGAAACAGTCTAGGTCTCCACACTCAGTGAGCATAGGTCACCTTTCCTGACATCTCGTCGGTCACCACTTCGGGAGGGAGTATTACGTTTCGTCCCTGGGGCGGCGAAATTACTACGTTTCGTCCCCGTAGGAAATGTTAGCGTTTGTCCCCGCTGTTACGGTTCGTCCCCTCAGCAAGAAGTACCTTTCGTCCCCGATGTTATCATTCGTCCCCGATGCTAGTAGTGTTAGTTCCACAACATAATTATAACCGATGATATTCCTGCTCTACTTGTCTTCTTTTCTGGTATTTTCGAAGGCATTAAACAGTCTTGTTACATACCTAACATTACATTCCACTAATCTATTCAGATGTCCCAAACAACCTGCTCATTCACGGGATAGTTTCTGGGATTGTTTATCTTTTTTGAGATGCGAGCGCTAGCGAGCATCCAGATCGCTTGACAATGCATTCCACTAATCTATTCAGAAGTCCCAAAGAACCTGCTCATTCACGGGGATAGTTTCTGGGATTGTTTATCTTTTTTGAGATGTGAGCGCCAGCGAGCATCCAGATCGCTTGACAATGCATTCCACTAATCTATTCAGAAGTCCCAAACAACCTGCTCATTCACGGGATAGTTTCTGGGATTGTTTATCTTTTTTGAGATGCGAGCGCTAGCGAGCATCCAGATCGCTTGACAATGCATTCCACTAATCTATTCAGAAGTCCCAAACAACCTGCTCATTCTTGTCTGACTGAACCCTTGTGGCAGTTCGTGGTTTTCTTATCTTGCGAATTGACCCTCCCTAATCCCCTCTAATGGTTGTGGCAGTTCGTGCATTTCATATTTGGTCTAAACGTCTAAGCGTTGTGGTCACTACTATTCGAGTTTATCGTCATTATCTTCTTTGGGGATGAAAGGTAATAGTCCGTAGGGCACCGCACTCGACTAGCGGGGACGAACGATAGGAACGCTAAGTGGACTTTCACTTCTGCGGGGATCAAACGTACGACGCCCCTTCGGGAGGTGATGGGCGTGTGATGTGGGGTTGTTCAGACCCCGTGGAAAGGTCTACCAGATCCTTGGAGATCACGGGCGTTTATGGAAAGCTAGTCACTCCGATTAACACGAAGAAGAAGTAAACAATCCGCCACAGTATAATTTATTATATCAATTTGTATGTCACTGCAGGCGATATCTGATCCTGCCTACGAGGTAGAGATCTCCGAATTTCAGAGATTTTAAACGAAAAGATGTTCGAAGATGGGCACTTAGAATATCTGCAAAATTGATATTTGGGGTTTTTGGGTATAAAAAACCAACCTAAAAAAAACCAGAACACCGCAAATTATTATATAACGGTTCATAATTTTCCTGTATAGATACCCCTCCTGCCTATGTCATCAATATCGAAATTGAGTAGGTACCTCAGATTTCGCATATTTGCGCATGCGCAGTGGTCATAAAGATCATCTGATCATGGTGAAGTGCATAGAAGACTCTCTTGAAGCTACACCCCAACTACCCATTTGGGGTCTAGTTGTGCCTCAAAGGTCATCGTTTCGGTCAGTCATCTCTAAGGGTGAAAAATAGAGGTTGAAGTTTTCAAAACGCCGTAGCTTGAGAATTTTTGATAGAAGGGTACCTATGTTTCGTGACATTTTCGAATGGATTCCAAATTTAAAGACTTTTTGAGATCGCTCGGAGCATAGTACGACCATCAGCCGTTCGTTCGCAGTAGAGCCCTGATCCCTGTAAAGCATTGCTTGCATAACATCTTCCTTTTCTCTAAAATCCTGTTGAGAGTCTAGATTAACATATAATTATGACCTATCGTGTTTTAATAATATATCTTAGTTGGAAGGCTATGCGCACACTAATCTCCAAGCGAATCGAAAACTTAGCCCACCGAATTCCATACTTTATCCCATGTCTCACAAGATTAAAAAAACAGAGGTGTCGTAATTGTTTGTTCCCCTGACTCTCTGCATGTTTCATCAATTCCAAAATCTTTATACGATGAGTTTCACCATTAAACCTATCGGAGTGTGTGCAAGAAATAAGGCTTCCACCCAGTGGCGGATCCACAGAGGATATCTTGCATTGTGCCAATGACACCAATTATAACCACTGCGTAGTAGACTGGTATTTCATAAAACATTGTACTGTACAGATAAAGTGAGTAAGTTTGATGTCGATTTGATGGGAGTTTCCCAACTGGCTCACATTAATCTTTTTTTTTCTCGGAAACTAGCTCCCGTACATTTCACTCGGGCTCCCGCGAACTGCCCAACACGCTCCCGAGGTTTCCCAGGTCCCAGTTATCTCCCAAGAAGAAAAATAAAAAATATTTATTTCACAATATTACTTTATTTTATATTATTCATTCCTTCCTCAAAACAGGTTTTAAGAAAGTAATAATAATTAGGTACTTATTATAACGTAATATTAGGTATATTATGAAAAGCGGAATAACATGTCCCTTCGTCAAAACACAGAAATCAATTATCGATCTCAACCAACAAACTGGTAGCTACACTGATGCGATACAGCTTTCACAAAATCGATCCTAGACAGTTTCTTCTCATTGTGCTCTTGGATTGTTTTTTCCTGAGAAGTCTCTCTCCTTTTTTTTTTGGAAGGCTGAGTTCTTTTAATTTTGACTTTGCGGACGCTGTAACTATATTAATTTAGGTCAAACCCGGAAATTTTAGCATTTTAGCAACTATGGATGGGTAGCTATGGTTAAATGATTGATTTAGGTGTGAATGGATGAATGGTGTGTTTATTGTTGATAGATGAAGAAGCGCATGCCCAGATAT
Source organism: Leptopterna dolabrata (assembly GCA_954871275.1). NCBI lineage: Eukaryota > Metazoa > Arthropoda > Insecta > Hemiptera > Miridae > Leptopterna > Leptopterna dolabrata. Next base: position 29,126,445 of record OX940975.1, on the reverse strand, counting down.
GAGGTGGAAACAACGAAATGTACCTAAGTGGTGTGTATAAATATTCGGAGAAATCACTAACACTGCTATCCCTAGAAATGTTTATCACAATCTCAGAAATGAAGCATTCTTCAACTTCGTTCGCTTCAAGGAAAATCACACGTCAACAAGTGCGAAGCCTGACTGACCTATTTCGCTCTACCACTCAGACCCAGGTTTTAATTTTTTCTCTACCACGCTTGCGATAAATGAAAACGGCATCCATTAATTTTAGCTGAAGGCCACACCTCACGAACAATACCATAAATTGCTTGCCTAGTCCTCCAAAGTCCCATCCGTACAAACTGCATCACTGGTACATCGTAGCCACTTGGTCACAACCCGGTTTAAAAGACAAAAATATACATTTTAAAAAACAGGATTCGGGCTACAACTTGGGCTTTCAAAAGTTTTGGTTAGCTCCCCTCCCCCTACAAATCCTGGATCCGCCACTGCTTCCACCCATTTCAGAGTCATACCCAAAGGACCAGCATTGGATGGAATAGATTCATTAACTCCTACTGAAATTATTCAGTTCTTTTGCAAAAAGGCAATTACAAGTTCGGTCCCAGTTCCTCACGATGATTAGGTAAATTGAAAATTGAGTGCTGTCCTATCTCTGAAGCATTTAAATTGTGGCTTCCCGTGATTCCCACCCAGCAACCCGAGATTCCCATACGCTGAATCAATTGTTTCTGAGCAGTTTTCAGAAGTTGGATGAGTAAACTGGATGAGAATAATCTAATCCAGTGGTATGCCTATACAGGGTGGCCCACTTAACGTACCTTCGTTATCCTGTACTTCATCACCCTATATTATATCCTGTAGTATAAACTGAAAGAAATGAAAAATTAGAAAAAAAAAAAAAACAGAAAACTAACTGCAAACAACAAACGTGACGAACTGGAAGAAGAAAATAAGTTATTAACTAATAACGTTAAGAACCTACTGACAAAACCTGAGATAAAAACAATGTTGAAGAAAAAACAAACAAAAACGCTGAAAATTATTACACAGAGGTTTATTATTTACCTGTCTAGATGCCCCTTCTGCGAAGATCACTGTTCTCTGTGATCAATACAGTCGAGCTCCCGCCAAGCAATTCCTAAATCGAACAATGGAGCCGGCCTCGGAATTGAAGTTTCATACAAATGCGCGGGATTCAATAATTCAATCATTAATGATTAATTTGTAGTTATTCATGCAGCATAAGGCAGATAATAAGCCTTTGTGCAATAATTTACCTGTATAGGTGCCCCTCCTACGTAGATAGTATAATAAACCGTTCTGTAATCATTATAATTTATAATTTAAGTAACAATACATCAACGGTTTTTCAAGTTGCAAAACTACCTTTCAAGTAAATCCAAAAGAGCCATCATTTTTCAAATGAAATATTATCACAGAACAACCACCGCGACTTCATACAGCCATCCGCGATTATAATCAGGTGCTACCTAGCAATATAATATATCTGGGCCGCATTTATACCGTTTGATTCACGATCCTTTTGATGAAGGTTTTCGGTCCAAACGAACGGCTGGTAGTACAATGCTCCGGGTGGTCTCAAAAAATACTTTAGTTCAAGATGAATTTAAAAACGTAAACAATGCCATACCCTTCTATCGAAAGTTTTCGTTCTAAAAATTTGAACCACTATTTATCACCCCTGATGATAAATCAGTATAATAAATACTGTCAGTAACGCCGAGCTTTGAGGACCAACTAGACCCCAAACGGGATCTACTTACCAAAAATCATTAATTTTGGTTCAGGCTGACTAAGAAAAGTGCGAAGTATGGCGTACGACGTACGGCGGACGGACAGAAATTTTGGTTTATTATATTTTCAATAATGAACTAAGAGTGTTTAACCCCCCCCCCCCCCCCCCCCGAAATTTGATGGTTTACATTTCAAGGTACGTAGAATCAAAGAATGCAAATTATTACACAACAGCTGCAAATTATTACACAACAACAGTTTATTATTTACCTGAATAGATGCCCCTTCTGCGTAGATCACGGTTTTCTATGGTCAGTACCCTCGAGCTCCCCCCTGGAAATCCCTAAATCGAGTATTGGAGCCGGCTTGGGAATTAAAGTTTCATACAAATGCGCGGTATTCAATAATTCGTTCATTAATTATAAACCGTTGTGTAATAATTTACCTGTATAGATGCCTCTTCTGCGTATATATTATAATAAACCGTTGTGTGATAATTTACCGTTGCATAATAATTTACCCAATAATACTTGAACGTTTGTTCAAGTTGCGAAAGTGCTTTTCAGCACGATCAAAAAAGATCCATTATTGGTCAAATGAAATGATATCACAGAACGACCAGCTCGACTTCATACAGCCATCCATGATTATATTCAGGTGTTCCCTAGCGAAGATATCTGGGCCGGATTTATACATTTTGATTCACGAACATGTTGACGAAGCTGTTACTGCATTCTCGGATTCTACATTTGAAACGGTAACCATCAAATTTTGGGGTGGTGGTAAAGTTTTTGGTTCATTATTTTCAATAATGAACCTTGGAATCGAGCATGAAAAAAAAATTCTTACCCCCCTAAAAATTTGATGGTTTACGTTTCAAGGTATGTAGAATCCAAAACTGCAATAAAAATATTTCTGTCCGTCCGCCGTACGGGCCACTTTTCTTAGTTACCATGAAACAAAATTGATGAAATTCGGGTTATAGGTTCCGTTCGGGGTCTAGTTGGTCCTCGAAGCTCGACGTTACTGTCAGTCATCTCTAAGGGGTTCAAAATAGGGGTTGAAATTTTCAAAACGCCTATACCTTTTTTTACGTGAATCTTTTTACGGTTTTAAATAGTTCTTGAACTTACGAGTTTTTGAAGACCACCCGGAGCACCGTAGGTCCAGCCGTTTGTTCACAGTAACGCCCCGAAGTTTGCACCGACAGGCATTTTCGACTCCAGTGTGAATGAAATTGTATACAGACGAAATCTCGTCACCAGGGACGCGCCGATTTTATTCGTGGGGTACCTAAGAGGTCGAGTTGGTTGTTCTGTGATATTCTTTCATTTGAAAAATGATGGCTCTATTGGAGTTTGTTAATAGGTAGTGAAACCAATTTTATTGGTATGGGGTACCTATGAAGTCGAGTTGGTTGTTCTGTGATATTATTTCATTTGAAAAATGATGTGCGTTTCTTTTTGTTAGGTACTGTTTGCAATCGAAAGAATTATTTTAGCAACATTTACCTCGTGATTTAGGTAGGTACCTAGTAACGAGTACGGGGTTAGGTATAATACCTACGGAGGGTGTGCGATCCGGCTGGATTTTGTTGATAGGTACTTTTGCAACTTGAACAACCGATGAAGCATTATTGATGGGTAAATTATTACACAATGGCAAATTATCACACAATAGCAAATTATTAGACAACGGCTCATCTACCCAGATGGGGCTGGATTTTGTTGATACGTACTTTTGCAACTTGAGCAATCGTTGAAGTATTATTGATGGGTAAATTATTACATAACGGCAAATTATTACACAACGACAAATTATTACACAACGGTAAATTATTACACCACGGTAAATTATTACACAACGGCTAATCTACCAAGAAGGGGCTGGATTTTGTTGATAGGTACTTTTGCAACTTGAACAACCGTTGAAGTATTATTGATGGGCAAATTATTACACAACGGTTCATTATTCTACCTTCGCAGAAGTGGAACCTATACAGGTAAATTATTACACAACGGTTTAGGGAGGTACCTAGTAACGAGTACGGGGTTAGGTACTAACCTACGGAGGTCCGCGATCTACATAATATGTGTCGAATAGTACATTATGTTATATAGAAGAATTATCTATACGGAGACCTGTGATCTGTAACAGGACGGTATTCTGTACAAAATAATAAACCGTTGTGCAGGGATTTGCAGCGTTTTTTGGTTTATTATTTTCAATAATGAACCATTGGAATCGAGCATGAAAAAACTCGGCGCTCCGCGCCTCGCCAGGGGGCAAGCCCCCTGGACCGCCGGTTACATACTTCGGACGAAATTATAGAAACACAGAATGTGTTTTAGCTCACGCGTTTCAAATAAACCCGTCTTCAATCTTTGGTTGAAGATTGGTTAACTTCCTCCCACTAATGTTTCGTCGTAACTGGTGGTGCCTTATACACAGCTTCTTATATACACACTCACGAGTGCACTTCATAAAAATTTTGTTAAACATAAACCAGTCCAAGCTTCATCTCCAAGACTCCTACATCTCCAAGAGATAATTCGTTTATCGGTTGTTTGGTCTTAAAAGTATGTCTTTACTTATATAAAGCTTGCAATCGTGTTCACAATATAAATTATTGAGAATGATCACCTGTGTGTAAACAATTATTTAACCAATCACGCTCATACCGCAGCTTGTCGGCCACGCACTCCGCAGTGGTTAACGTAATATGGTTAGGTAAATCGAGAGCTATCCAACGAGTGGTGAACGATTTTTGTACGATGATAACTGGCGAAGTTAAAGTTCCGTAGCAACGAATCGGTTGTACGTGAAAATCATTAGAAATGTTGTCGTCCCAGATTTCGTTACGAAATTTCGTTAGCTTTTTTGGCTAGTTAGTCCATGGCTAAAACACATTCTGTGTTAAAAATGCTTACCCCCCCCCCCCCCCCCTCAAAATTTTATGGCTTACGTTTCAAGGCATGTGGAATCCAAAACTGCAATAAAAATATTTCTGTCTGTCCGCCGTACGCCGCACGGGCCACTTTTCTTAGTTACCATGAAATAATATTGATGAAATTCGGGTTATAGGTTCCGTTCGGGGTCTAGTTGGTCCTCGAAGCTCGACGTTACTGTCAGTCATCTCTAAGGGGTTCAAAATAGAGGTTGAAATTTTCAGAACGCCGTAGCTCGAAAACTTCCGATAGAAGGGTATGGTTTTTTTACGTTATTAGATTTTTCTTGAGCTAAACAATTTTTTGAGACCACCCGGAGCATCGTACGTCCAGCCGTTCGTGAGCACCAAAAAGCTTCGTCAACACGATCATGAATCAAACAGTATACATCCGGCGCGGATATCATAACTACGGAGCATCTGATTATAATCAAGGATGGCTGTATGAAGTCGAGTTGTTTGTTCTGCGATATTATTTCATTTGACAAATAACGGACTATTGGATTTTGTTGGTAGGTACTTGTGAAACTTGAACAAACGTTGAAGTATTATTTATGGGTAAATTATTACACAATGGCAAATTATTACACAGCGGCAAATTATTACACAACGCTAAATTATTACAGAACGGTAAATTATTACACAACGGCTCATCTACCCAGAAGGGGCTGGATTTTGTTGATAGGTACTTTTGCAACTTGAACAACCGTTGAAGTATTATTGATGGGCAAATTATTGCACAACGGTTCATTATTCTATCTCCGTAGAAGGGGAACCTATACAGGTAAATTATTACACAACGGTTTAGATAGGTACCTAGTAACGAGTACGGGGTTAGGTACTAACTTGCGGAGGGTCCGTAATCTACATAATATGTGTAGTATAGTACACATGTTATATAGAAGGTTTATCCATACGGAGAGCTGTGATCTGCAACAGGAGGGTATTCGGTACAAAATAATAAACTGTTGTGCAGGGATTTGCAGCGTTTTTCATGCTCAGTTCCAAAGGTTCATCATTAAGATTAATAATCCAAAATTACTGTCTGCCCTCCGTACTTCTCACTTTTCTTAGTTACCATGAACCAAAATTGATGAAAAATGGTTTGTAGGTCCCGCTTGGGGTCTAGTTAGCCCCCGAAGCTCGGCGATATTGCCAGTCATCCATAAGGGGTGAAAAATAGGGGTTGGACTTTGCTGAAAGCCATGGCTTGGAAACCTACAATGGAAGTATGGCTTTTTTAATGTTTTCAAATTGATCGTGATCTAATGAATTTTTTGAGACCACCCAGAGCATTGTACGACCAGCCGTTCGTAACGAATAGCTACGTCAATATGATCGTGAATCAAGCGGTATAAATCCGGCCCAGATATCATCACTAGGGACCACTTGATTATAATCATAGATGGTATGAACTCGAGTTGGTTGTTCTGCGATATTATTCTATTTGAAAAATGATTGGCTCTTTTGGAATTTTTGATAGGTACTTTTGCAACTTGAACAAACGTTGAAGTATTATTGGGTAAATTATTACACATCGGTAAATTATTACACAACGGTAAATTATTATGGAACCGTAATTATTCCACTATTCCACAACGGTTTATTGTACTATCTACGCAGAAGGAGCATCTATACAAGTTAATTATTACACAACGGTTTATTATTTACCTTATGCTTCATGAATAACTACAAATAATATTAATGATTAATTATTGATCCCGCGCATTTTTATGAAACTTTAATTCCCGGGCCGGCTCCAGTACTCCATTCAGGGCTTTCCTGGAGGGAGCTCGAGTGTACTGACCATAGAAAACAGTGATCTACGCAGGAGGGGCATCTATAAAGGCAAATAATGAACCGTTGCCAGCGTTTTATTGCATTTTCGGATTCTACATACCTTGAAATGGAATCCATCGAATTAGGTCGGCGGGGAGGGGAGGGGTTAAAATTTTGTTTTTCATAATCGATTCCAAATGTTCATTATTGAAAATAATTAACTAAAATAAAGCAATAATATTTTTATCTGGGCCGGGGTATACCTTATGATTCATAATCTTTTTGGTGCAAACATCACAGTCTTACTGTAAACGGACGGTTGGACGTACTCGTACAATGCTCCGGGAGATCTTAAAAACCGCTCAAGTTCGAAATCAATCTATAAACGTCATAGAAACAGTCATTCTGTTGAATGTTTCAATGTAGTACTAAATTTATTTTCAGTTAAATATAATTTTGTTTTGCATTAATATTAGGTAGGTATGTTAAGCATATTCAGTTATTATTATGCATAAACAAATACCCAACCCTGGCGCCATCAGCGGCACGTTTTTATGATAAAAAACACCATGTTTGGGTGTCCTGACGAGAAACTGGGAGATTATACATTTCGTACTTCATCATTGAGGATCATAAATGCTGGCCCCGTATATTTAAATGGTGCCGGGGCATCACCGAGCCAGTCGAAAAATGCCTACGTGTTTGGTGTTCATTTGCCCAGAATTCAACGTGCATTAAGTTTTCAGGTTACTTTTAGGTTCTCGGCTGGTGCGCAGGTAGAATCCAATGAGTAGGTAATGTATGACATGTAATGATGTATGATGTAATGTGTAAAATTACAATCGGAGAGAAATGTGAAGAAGGGATGTATGTGTTGTTTTCATCAAGAATTCATTGTTTACCAGATGTTTTTCAAATCGCTGTAGCTTTTGACCAGTTGAAGATAAATATTAAATATAAACATACCATTTTGAAGGTAAGTTAATCGTCTACAACTTTTTCCGGAGTTAGACTGTCAAACTGAAGGATGAGCCAAGAAAGTTTTGAAAGAAATTTTTCATTTTGAATTTCGCCGAATTTAATAATTA